>PVKN010002986.1:6940-39743 GCA_004027915.1 Capromys pilorides
CAGGCTGGAGGTGTGAGCGTGTAACAGAGCCAAATCTATCTAGAACCCAAGTCTCCTCCCTCAGGCAGTGCTGAATTCTGCCACTCCTCATGCAGCCCAGCAGGAAATGCCAGGACATTTAGAAAGGCTCCCAAGTAAACCCAAGTGGGGAGGCAAAGGTTACAGCTCTACAGAGAGCTCCACACTCCTTCCTGTCTGCACTTCCTAGCTTCCTGCTTGAAATCAGCCAAATCCTGGCAAGTGGGAAGGCAGGGAACCAAGTCCTTCCTGGTCATGCTGCCTGGCAATGCCAGTACCCCTGCACCGGGAAGAGGCCCCAGGGAAGGGTGACATGGGTAGATGCAGGACTCCTCATTGCTTTGTGATTGCTAAGCACAACCCTGTCCCCATCACGCCCCTCCATGAAGCCAAGCGTCTGAAGTCTAAAGGATGAGCCTCTGGACTGGGGCTGGGGCTCACTGGTAGAGCCTTGCCTAGGGTAGAAAAGATAAAATCATGGCTTCTATTGAACACCTTTCAGACGAAGTTTTAGCAAACCTTGAAGAAGCACCACGGTGACCCACTGGGGCACACATCTGGGCTTGGGGTGCAGTGGGGGATTCAGCACAGTGAACTTCTCAGGGTAGAAGCTGAAACATGATGTTATGTGGAAGTAACTATTCAAGACTTCAATGCCACCCACGGAAACCATCAGATGATTTTCCAGGCTATAACTACTTAAGGGGGTTAAGGTCCCCTGCCATGATGCCTGCCCAGCCATGCACTCGCCACAGAGTGAGCCTTCCAGATCTGCTCTAACCAGCATGACCCAGGCCTGGCGTGCCACTCTGGGACAACAGGGTCCAACCTGTTGGCCTGGGCTCCCTGCGCTATATCACAGAGATCACCCAGGTCCTGCATGACGGCATGGCCTGAAGACAAGAGGGACAAGGCCTGCGCTAAGCAGACGGACACTCTCTCCCATCTGCACAGCCTCATATGCACTAGCCAGCTCCTCACCGCCTCACTCGTGACCTTCCCCCATGGCCCAAAGCCCTGGGACTCCACGCCATGGAGCTGGCCACCCCGAGGATCCACAGGGCAGCCGACCACCATGTTACCTGGGATCAGGGCCCCTCCTGGCACATGCACTCAGGTTTGCACAGCCTCTGCTCCCAACAGTTTGATGCCCATGTCAGAGCCCTGGACGTAGCTGTCAGCCCCGCCAGGGAGAAGCCTAGAGAACGTGGACAAAGCAGTCACCTCAGCCTGCTTCTGTAAAATGCGGCTCATGAGAGATTTCCTGGGTCCCTGGCCCATCCAGAGATGAGGTCAGGCAGCCCAGCGCTCCACACAGGATGTCAGGGCTGCTCCTCACACCTCCGCTCACCACACGTCACGTCCCTGTGCCCGGCCCCTCACTCTGTTCTCAGGTCTGAGAGCTGCCACTTGTTCTTCATGATACCAGGTCTGGGTCAGTGACCCAGGATACATAATTTCATGCTGGGTTTCATTGGTTCCCATTAATGTTACAGTACAGCAAAATTTCACACACAGAAATGGGCTTTTTTCCTGAATAATGATACCTGCTTCAGCTGGCAGCAAAGCATGGATCTTGTTCAATCTTTTGGAATGGATCCTAATGAAACAGATCAGTGGGAAAAATTTAGCTACAAGGTTAAGCTTACAGTGGGATTCACACCAGTGATGAAATACTATACAGCCCTTAAAAATGCTATTAAAATAAACAAGGAGAGCAAAGGACCTATAATCCCCGAATCTTACTTACTCACCAAGGGTGTGCTGTATGATATGTTGCTAAGTAACAAAAACGTGCTACAAAGATTCATTCTTTTTAAAGTTATCGTGCATTTGCTGTGTGCCAGCTGCTACAAATGAGGACATTACATCCACTGGGTTATTGCAAAACCCAATGAAGTAAGTAATGTCTCAATTCTAAAGACAGAAAATGGTGTCAGAGAGACATGAGTAACTTGCCCAGAGTCACGTAGCTAATAAGAAGAAATGAGGTTTTATCCAAGTCTTATTCCAAAATCCTCTCTTTTCTGACAAATGCTGGTTCTCGAAAAGGTATCAGAACCCTCACAGCTAGGCTATGAATATTTTACTATAGGAGAAGCAGACTAGGGAGGCAGGCTGAGCAACATTAGCAATACTTCTCTCCCACGGAGGGAAACTACAGATTTTATTTTTGCTTTGGTTTTTTTTTTTTAACCTACTTTGTACCATAAAAAATGATAAAAATCATTTTTTTTTTAACAAAAAAAAGGATGGGGCAAAATGTCTTTATTCCATGCAGCAGGCATCCCTGTATCCACGCCCAGGGACACAGGCAGATCCTCCTAGGCTCCAGGGGAAAGCAAAGCAGCTCAGTGGTCAGAGGTCAAGATGCTGAGGTCAGACCGCCTGGGTAGCATGGGACTGAGCAGGGTTCCGATAAGGGCTCCCACACCAAGCCCCCCGACATGGAGGGATTATTACTAGTGCATCCTCACCACACTAAATACACCATATAGCTGCTCTCTATAGAGATGGGACCAAAAGGCACTGCAAAGACAGAGCTCTAACCTCTGTGACTCAGCCCCCCTCTGCACCCCAATCTCTCAGGGCTACTATAGCAGTCACTGGGATGAGCTCTAGTGAGTGGGACGCCATGCTTGCGCCCCAGCTGGCCGGCTCCACAGTATCACGCAGGGCGCTGACCCTCTTTGCCTCGGTGCCCCTCACTATCATAACAGATGGCAACAGCACTGAGGGAACAGAACGGGGTGAGGACCAAGATCATATTTACAGGACTTAAGATCCAAATCCAGCCCACTGTGCGTGTTCAATGTCACCTATGATTACTTTGGAACCTGCTAATGCAAATCTTCACGTGCAATTGGTCCCCTTTTGGAGGGTTCTCCCCACCACAAAAGTTTCCTTGCTATTGTTTCTATGTTTAAACACTGCATAGTAATATGGAATAGACTTTTGAAATGGTATGTGCCCTCAAGTGGATCCGATTTGCTCCTGTATCAGGTTGCTAGGGCTGCCACTGCAACAAAGCCCACACCACTGGCTCAACCAGCACATATTTACGCTCTCTGTGTCTTGAAGGAGGGAAATTCAAACTCAAGATGTTGGCAGGGTGGTTCCTCCCATGGCCTCTTCATTGACTTGTAAGGGGTCACTTTCTCCGTGTCATCAGTGGCTGTCCTCTCTGCGCATGTGCATCTGTGTCCTCCTGTCCCCTTGTAAAGACACCGTAAGTATTCACTCTGACGACTTCATTTTATCTTAATTACCAATCTAAAGACCCTATCTCCAAATACAGTCGCATCCTGAGGTAGTGCTAGGGTGAGGGCTACCGATATTTTTTGGAGAGGGAGGGCACCCATATTTAATCCATAAAGGTCCTTCTGTTCCCAGAGAAGTAGGAACAGAATGCACACTGGGAATCCCTGGATCCTGGACTCTGGCTATAGGAGCCAGCACAGTGTCTCTGAAGATGGAGTCACTCCAGTGCAGCCAGGAGGAAAAGCTTCCTTGCAGAGCTCCACCAGGACTGCAAGTAGGGACCACCCTGTGCTCCTGGGCTCCGCCAGTAGAGGAGACCAGTGCCTACCAAGTGACTCAGTCAAGAGTACCTTGGCCAATCAGATCGGCAGGCCCAGCTGTTGCTCATACTTATGTTACTAAAAATGACAAGATGGAAAGTGTTCGTTCCTGGCATGGACTCCTCAAATCTGGGCTCATGAAATAAACATAAATCAAAGTTGAAGGTCATTTTAAAATATCAGTACATACTTCATTAAAACAAATTTTTTAAAAATTGAGTTTCTTGAACCACAGTGTATAATTTACAAAGTACAAATGTCTGAGTTACAAGAGCTAAATTTAAAGAAACAACTATTATTAAACACCCCATTATGTAAGGCAGTGAAATATATTTGCACTTTGTACATCCGTTACAGTATTTCAACTGAGCCTCAAAATGTTTGGCAGTTCTTTCCTTCGGTGATAATAAAAGGCTTTTCTTTCCATTAAATATCTAAATTAAGTCAAATAGTGTATGTTAAATAAGCCCATAAGTCCTTTTGTATGATGCAGTGAAGTCTTGAAATGCTTATCTACTGAGCACTCTCACTTAAAGGCAGGCGGTTTGTGTCCCCTGCAGAGCCCCGAGACCCTGCTGGCTTGGCCAGACTGTGAAAATAAGCTTCAAATGACCAAACGCAACTGCAACTTTAAAAGTAGGAACCAGACCAGACACAACAAACCACAGTGTAGTCGGCCTCACTTGTCATAATTCATGTGTGTGGAATTCAACTGTAAAAGCATTCACGGAGCGCTCCATTTCCTCCGGGGGGCATTCCATGTGGAATGTCAGATTTTGAAAAGCTGCTGATAAGCCACTCTTGATTACAAGTCTACAAGTTGTAGCATTAATCCAAAAAAAATTTATTCCAACCCCGAACAGCTTCATTTGTACCATCTAACCCTAAGCAGTGCGAGCAAATTTTTAAATTTTTAAATGCTCAGATTATAAAACTCTCCATTCCAGCAGTGTGTGAACCCCAGGTCTGTCTTCTGATTCTCCCTTAACTTCCACTTCTACACTAGTTTCCATTTTGGTGGCTTACATCACGATCACTTTTAACAATCTTTCTGAGAAAAACAATTTCATTATGGTTCAGTGACTCAAAAATGCAGTTCTTACAAATTTTTAGAAAAGCAAATTCAATGGATAAATACACATCTTTGTAGATTTCAGAGTTGCGCATGTACACATAGATGAAGACATATGAAAAATGTAATGATCCAATTAACACATCTTCTCCATGGACTACACTAATCTTAACAATACTGGCTTACGCCTCAGACAGGAGTCAAAGATCTGAGAGCACTGAGGAGCACAACAGCTGCGGTTCTTCAACACTTCCTTCACCCCAAATGCAGGGTTCAGGCTTTGACCCTGTCTCTCACTGGGCTCCTCAAGACACAGCTAGGTCCAGTGCAGCTATGTCCATTTTGCAAACGAGACATTTCTGGCTCAGAGATATTAAGTTGCCTGCTTGAAGACACACAGCAATGAAATGGGGGAAGCAGGAGTCGAACTTGGCTCACACTGTGCTATATTGCCTCCCAGTGGTACGTCAGGGACAAGATCCGGGGCTTCACAGAGGGCCCAAGTGTCAGACCCATAACCTGGCCTCTAAAATGATCTTTTTTTTTTTCTCAGCTAGGTGCAGCACAGGTCGACCTCAGCAGAGGGTTCCAGAGAGACACATCCTGAAAACCAGCGAAATGTGAAAGGGGCTACGTCTCACCCTTCTGGAAGACAGAGGGGAAGATTCTAAATTAAAAAGACACCGCTTATTTTCCCTTGGCCCTTACCCTTGGGATCAACCATTATCTGAGTGCCCTGAAGGGTTCAATTCCCCAGCTGCGATATACTCACACTCACATAGCACCCACGGAAGACAGCAAAGCGGCCACAGTCCTGTCCCATTCCAGACACCACTTCGCCTTTCCCAGCCCGTGCCAGGACAAGACAAGAAGAGTGAAGGTGTGAGATTATCCATCTCCAAATGCCTCTTCCAACAGCAGCTCGAAGCACCCAAAAAGAAACAGACAAAGGGTCTGCTGCCCCAGGTTCCTGTTCTAACTCTGCCCTCCTGGGTTCCCACTTTCCGTGCCACAGCAAATGTGAGGAAGGCCCATTTCCACAGCCCCCAGGACTGCAGCAGCCTCCTGCAGTGGGGAGACCAGTGCCCCAGTCCTGCAGAGCTCGGCACCAAGGAAACCCCACCTCCAAGAGCTCCAGCGAGCATGGCCCTAGCACTGAAGGCTGGAGTTGGAACAGCAAGCATGCCCCCTTGACCAGGCACTCTCCTCTCGCCTAGCTCCCCCCACCAGCCTGGACCACCTTCCCCAGCTTGAGGCCAGGCTGTCTGCCTTCCTGCCTGCCCTCTCCTCGGCAAAGTGCAGAACTTGACCTTTGCCACAAGAGAGGCTCCACGCAGAGCCAGTGCACACCAGCCAGGGCCACTGCGTTCTTTCAGCCACAGACCAGCGATCTTGAACTCCACGCTGACTCAGGGCTTTTTTCTTCAGTCTTACAAACTCCTGCAATCCGTCTACACGGTAAGTCTAAAACATCACCACAACCCCATACTACCCCATTCCTGGTCACTCTACCACCACCCCTCTGGAGGATTGCACGTGCTTCCTGGTCAGTCTCCCTGCTCCTTCCCTGGTCTCCCTGTGCTCTAGGGTCTGTCCCCCACAGAGCAGCCAAAGGAGTCTCCCTCCATGTCCTCCCTGTGTCGATTCCTGACTACCTCTGATCACACGGGGTGAGTCCTCTGCCACAGGACCTTTGCATTAACTGTGTCTTTCACCTGCAGTGTTCCACAGGTCCAAGTGCCACACCTCCAGTAAGTCTCACTGAAACAGTACTTTACTGAAAGAAACCTAGCTGGCCACAGCACCCCATGTGCAGCTCTCCCTGCCCAGCACTGCTCAAGGGTTCTTGCTTTGTCTTCTCTTGTACTTAGCTTCCAGCACACGAAATGCCTGGCTTCCTTCATCTCTCCATCCTTCCTCTCTGCCCAGAGATGAGCACCCACAGGGCCAAGGATGTGGATTCTTCCTTGATCTAATGGCAATACCATGAAAAGCATTGGGCACCAAGTGGACACTTTGGAAACATGACTCAATGGGCCACATGTCACAATCCAAAGGAAAGGACCTTCAGACAGACTCTATCACTTGGGGGAGACGCAGGGAAGGTGGGTGTCCCCAAGCTGCACATGCCTGCAACCTTTTGCAACTCTGGACTGTACAGAGAGCCAACAGACTGGGCCAGCACCGCCTCAGGATCTGTCTCCCTCGCACCACTCCAGGGAGGGGCTAGAGCCACCACCCCCCCCCATCACAGTGTGGATGCATGCCAAGACACTAAGACATGGGCCGATCAGGTCACTCTCCTGGGGAGGAGCAGGGTCCTCAGGAAAAGAAACCCAGGAAGAAGGTCCTACAATGTTCTCCTCTGAGGGTGTGGCACCCGTGTGTCCTCTTAACTGAAGGAGTGGCCCCCACCAACCAAGCTGAAGCCCTTCACCTTGGACCCTACAGCCTCCAGAACTGTGGAAGCCAGACTCAAACGGCTGAGAAGGCCCATAGCCGGAGGCCTGAGTGAACTGACACACTGGTCTTCTATCACTCCTTTCTACATGTTAATAAAGTGCTTAGAAAAATGACATTTCAGGGCCAGGGCTATATATAGCTCAACAGCAGAGCACCTGCCTGCCAAGCACAAGGTCCTGAGTTCAATTCTCAGCATGCACGCACACGCGCACATGCACGCGCGCGCACACACACACACACACAAAATCAAATGTGTAAAACTGTTACTGAAGTAAGATGGATCAGACTCACACCAAACAACTTCCGAAGAAACAAGTAAAAAAAAAAAATTAAAATTACAATTCTTTTTCTAGAAATCAAACTTTTAATGCAGTAGCATAAAGATAATCACGCGATCTGCTTGCAAGTTTTGTTGTAACTCAAAAAGTTGTGCAGACACAACTGTAGCTCAGGCATCATCCTCGGCATAGGTGGCACCTCTAGACTCACGGTCACATCGGGTCTGCGGTCCTGCCTTTGGGACAAGCACACAGCTGCGGCCTGGTGTCCACAGGCCAGCCGCATACCTTCCGCATCCAGAAAGCTCTAGACAGCTTCTGCGGCCTTGACTCTCTCTCAATCTCAAGTTCACCTTTCCAGTTCCATTTTATTTCTGCCTGTTGTTTTACATTCAGGCGTGATTAAATTTAAAAGAAACGATTGACTAAATGGTATATGCATTTCCCTTTGATCAAAATTTACACGGCAAAACCCCCCTGCGTATTTATACAGCTGAGCTCCCAAGTCGCTGGAATCCTGCTAGCAGGGTAACAGTCATTTTCAAGCTTTTATTAGTTACTGTAATGATTGGAGACAGGGGTCATCAAAAAGCCTTTGCCAGAGCCCATCTCACGTTCCTGTAAAGTCCCATTGTGAAATTAGAGAGGTCTAGGGAGGGAGGAGAAGGAAGAGAGGGAAAGGGAGATTTTTCTGTGCTGCGTGGCTTACAGGAAAAAGAGCATAGATGTGATGCCGGAGAGAGTCGAGCACTTACCGTAAGTTACATCCAGCTCACCTCTCGGGCTCCACCAGGAAAAATACTTCTTACCAGAGTCGTGGGGCTCTGGGAGAGATTATTAAGGAAAACTACAAAAGTAAGCAAACAAAAACAGGAGCCAGGGATATAGCTCAGTGGCAACAGCACCTGCCTGGCAAGCTCAAGGACCTGAGTTCAATTCCCAGTGCCCAAAAAAATGTAACATAAAGTAACAAACGACTTTTTACAAAAAGGTTAGAATAGCCTCTGTTTCTGATACTTAGAAATTAATTTTTAACCAAAAGAGTAGAACAAGAGCTAGCCATTTGAGGCTCTTTAGTGGATTTTGTTTAATGGAATGTTCGCTAAATACAAACTTGTAAGAGTCACAGAAATTCAATGCAATGCATGATTCTGGGCTGGATTCTGTTGGTTTGGGTTTTTTTTTTTTTTTTAATGTATTTAGTACAGGGTCTACAGGGTCTCATTACAGAGTGGACTCATAGTGATCCTCCTGTTTTCAGCCTCCCAAGCGCTGTGATTATAGGCGCACATGCCTCCACGCCCAGTCTCATTCTCTGACACAGCGCATGGAGTGGGGGCAGCACCACACGACGGGGATGGAACCCCAGGTCCCTGAGTTTGCCTAAGCAGGTGCTTTAATTCACTAAGCTATCTGGGCAGCCCCTGGGCTGGATTCTGGACTGAGCTAAATAACAGCAATAGAAGACTTCAGTGGGACAATGAGAAAGGAGACAACAAGCTTCAACCTTTGTTAAACTTCTTGATTTCCTCACCGGTGGGAGTCATGATTTCCTTTCAAGGAAATAAATGCAAGTAGAAGTATTTTATGAGGTTTCAAATTGACTCTTAAATGATTTAACAGTCAGGAGTGGTGGCACATGCCTGTAATCCCAGCAGTCTAGGAGAATGAGGTAGGAGAATCACAAGTACAAATCCAGCCTGAGCAACTGTGGGACTTAGTGAGACTCTCAATGAAAATCTAAAAATGGGAGTATGGAGCAAGGATGTACTCCAGGGCAGAGGGCCTGAGTTCAATCTCCGAAAGAAAGGAAGAAAGGAACAAAGACAGGCAGGCAAATATGTATGTACACGTGTGGGTGTACTTGTGTCTGTATGTTTACATAACTGAGAATATGAAAGGAAAGACAGGAAAAAACAAAGAATGATAAATAAGTGTAAACCATTGGTGAACCTGACTAAAAGGTATCTAAAATTCCTTGTAATAGGCTCACAACCTTTGTATAATCTGAAACTATACAGGAAAAATGAGTGCATAGGACATCTCTTCATATCCTAATCTCACTCCTAAAATATAATATCTCTTATCTTCTAGAAAAATGAAACTAGCTGGAATAAGACGTAGTCTTCTGATTCTTCTTCCAGTCACTCAACCAGTACATGTGAAGCACCTGCCCTGTACCAAGCAGGTCCGGCTCCTCCGAGCTGACAGGATGTTCTTTCTGATTCACCCCCCTGTAAATCTGAAATAGTTGCATTATCTCCACGCACAAAACATGGCTTCCTAATTGAAAAATGAAATCAGCCATGCTAATTGGTCCAAAGAAAATAACCCATTCTTTAACACTGAGCTTTCAGTAGTCGGGAAGGAGGATCAAAATGTTATGTCTTACTTTTGCCACAAATGTTAAGCTTTCCTGAAAGTAATATACAGGGAGAGAGGGGGAAAAAAGAAGGTCAGGAGAGGGAAGGAGGGAGAGAGAAATAGAGGGAGAGGAAGGGGAGAGGGAAAAAGGGAGGGAGGGAGGAGGAGAGAGGGAGGAAGGAAGGAGGGAGAGAGAAAGAGAGACAGAAACACAAAGAAAGAGACAGAGAGACAGAGACAGAGAGAAACACTGCCAGGGGTATGCAAAACACAGGCAGCAAGCACAGCGCCTCTGCAAGTCCAAATCCATGCAGATTCACCACATGGAAGAGAAGGCTGTAACCAAATGCTTTCAAATGATGGAAACGCTGCCTAGTCATGCGTGACGTGAGTTAAATAAGTAACAATGCAAGAATGTATTTGTCTACCATTGCCCAGGGGTTTCCTGGGTGTAGCAGCCAAACTGGCAACAGGGATAACATTATCAAGTAGCATTCTATACCACTTTATTAACTGTCAGGGAAATGTCTATTACAATAACTGCCAGCGCAACCATGTTTATTTTCCCACTACCAGCGTAACCTGGCCAATCAACTCCAGGCATTTGTCCTGCGCAACAGCTAGGATATCACTTTTCCTCTACAGTCCGACTCCTATCAGAGAGGAGAAAGCCCTCTCTCATACCAAGTCCTTGCTTACCCTGCTGCCTGGCTCCGACTGTCGCTGTTCCATTTAACCTCATTGCCTTAGTCAACTAAAAGCTACTACACCTCAAGGCCTCAGTCTCCTTAAAAATAAGATGGAAAAACAACCTCACTGGGTTATCGCAAAGATAACCCTCTAGCCAGGGAAGCATCTTCTGCCCTCAGCCTGAAGGACTGCTTCAGCTCACCCAAGCCACGCTCCTCTAGTGTCCATCAAAGGCTGCTCTCCCTAGGAAGCACATCAGGAGCACTGGAAGCTATCCCAAGTCCGTAGTCCGTTCTGTAACGATCCACTCATGAAAAGGTGTAAGGGCCTCCAGCATAATAACCACCCCCACCCTAAAGCCAGAGAGAAAATCTGAGCTGCTCCTCTTCCGGAACAAGTACTTGGGACAATCAGAGAATACGGCTGGGTATTTTACGGTGTTTTTTGGATTTTATATTAGTGCACACATCTCTTAAAGAACTCTAAGAAACTTAATTAACAGAAACAGCCAGCTGGACAAGATGATCTCATCAGATCACCAGCAGCAATAAGATTTCCAGACTCCAAAATTTCTACCCTTGTTAGGCAAACAGAATTCTTCTACAGATGGGAAAACTCAAGCCTCAAGGTCAGTCAACCGAAAACTTTCTCACTCTCGTTATTTGCTTAGAAATGTGAGAAATGCCACAGAAGGTAAGAATATATAGAAAAACACCATTCTGCCCTCTAGCCAGTTATCATCTAGCTCTAGAAGAGAATACACACTTAGGAATAATGCCTGAGCCCTTTCCTCCCTGTCTGAATATCTTGCTCACCTCTAAAAGGAGTTTCTGGGGAATTGATAGACCTTACTTCCCAGGCTCAGGTACAAAACGTGACTTACTCGACCTTCCCTGATCTTTCCTCAGCTGGTGATGTGGGAAATCCATCGGGGAGAGGGCAGGAGAAGGGGTACAAGACACAGTGTTTTCAAGGCAAGCCTAAGAAACAACTATTGATGCTGAGCCAGTTGACACTTGTACATCTGAACAGCAGCTAGCAATACATCAAAAAATACACCACCCATTCTTCCGTGCTACAAACAATGAATGAACTTCTGCTAAACTCCAGACTGTGGAAAGTAAGAGGGAACATGATGACACAAACAGAATGGTGGGAGAGACTGTTTCTATACACATGAAGGTGGCCATGTACTGTGGAACTTAAAAATGAGTAGTACAGTACCTCGAGGCATGCTTGGCCTAGAAGGCTATGGAGTCCCTGACGGGGAACCTCATTTATGAAGAAGCTGCTGATAGTTCAGCAGCACAGAAGTCCTAACCCACAGATCACATCCGGGACCCTAGGGGAGGCGGGGCAGATCACCTCTCTCTCCTATCAGGGGACGCCAAAGCACACAGCCTCCTAATTCTGCTAATTTGGTCAGAATTCTGCTGGGAGCCAGGGACCTTGTCCCAAAGGCCCACCGCCTCACTCTTCTCCTTCCTAGGTCACCCATCAACATTTTCCCAGTTTCTCTGGTTCTATGACACACTTCTTCATTCTATTTTTCAGCTTTAAAACAAAGACTCAATCTTTGGGGTTCTCAGAGACAAAAATCAAAGCTTAATTTCTTTTCTCCATATAAAACCAAGAATGACAGTGGGAAATAAGTACTTTAAATTACAATGTGTTCATCTGTCTCCAGCTCTCTGGAAAGAAGCTGACCAGCTCCACTGGGATATTTGTTTTCTCCAGAGTTCAAAATGCTTCCCCATGAGCGTGATGGTCAGGCCCCCCTGGGTACAAACCCTGCACAGAGGGGCTGTGCGGAATGAGACAGAAACCAAAGCACTGTCAGGACAGCTTTCCGTCTAAGAGCCAAGCAGGTAACTGTCTCTTGACTTAGCATCAAAATTAGATAAACTTCTATAGAAAAGCAAATGTGACAGAAAAGAGGCAGATGGAAGAAGAATGAAAAGGCACAAGTACAAACACTCCATTGCCAATTAATTCCATACATCTCCCCAGCTACCTTGGGACATTTCTTCAACTTATTACAAGTGTCTGAGACATAGAACATATTCCCTTCTAACCTATAAATGAACCACTCATAGACTTCTGTTTGTCTCATCAATTTCTACACCTTTTGGAAAAATAGATCATTTTACATTCCATTCCACTGATGGAAGAGAGCTCACATTTTTAAAAAACATATATCCATTTCTTAGCATATGTGCAGAACGGCTGCCCAGCGTGAAACTGGCTGACCCTGCAAACATTCTCATTATGGGGAGTGGGAAAGCCCATCTTGGGTAACTCCACAGGAGTCCTTGTTGGGCCTATCAGGTGCGAAGCAGTCGGCAGCCCAACAGAAATAGTCCCCATCATCCCTCGAGTGAGCATAGAGGACATTTTTACAACGCTAGAAGGGGGCCCTTCCTCCCCAGTCCCCACAACAGTAACAGAACACTCCTCGAGGTGCCCTAAAATAGTCAGCATGAGACTGCCCTGGAGAAAATGGCTCCTCTCAGAGATGTTCTGGGAAGAGGAGGAGCCAGTCGGGCATCTCCTGAGCACCAAGAACAGTGTGCATCAGAACCTGTCGGTCTTCTGTCTCACGCAGCCCGAAAGAGCTGAAACAGGCTGACACTGACAAGCCAATTGAAATTTCTTTGACATTTATTATTTTTTCTCTAAAGTAACTCAGGTAGAGTCACAGGGCATAATCAACAATGACAGTTGCCATCTGAGAACAAAAGGATGACCTGACACCTGCCCACCCATGCCGTGCAGCACCTATGCAAACCTGAGGAGAAAGAGAAGTAGGCCTGCGAGAAAAGAGAACCATTCCACCTGAAGATGTGTGCTCAGCTGCCAGTCAGTGCGCACCTATTGTGTGCTGAGAAGGGAGGTGGAGTGACAGAAAGGGTCCTGGGGGTGGGATAGGGGCCCAAAGACAGAGAGATGAGGGCCAGGCGGAGACTGGAACAGGCCAGTAGCGGGAGAAGGCTTCTGGGGTGGACACACAGCCCTGGGAAAGGCCACTGAGCATGTGACATTTAAATTGCAATTTAACAACCCAAAACACAAAACAAAGCAAAGAATCCAGTTGATGGAAAGCAGTATCCAGTGATAAGCTTAAAACTTCAAGTCAGCGGCCTGACAGCTAAAGGTGATCCAAAGATGTGTTTTGCTTGGGAGAGATTATATTCCTTTGCTTTTATTCAGTTTCCAACACATAATAATCAAGATTAAACATTTTTTAATTTTAGTCTTCTGCTTTCTTTGGACGACACAAGGGGAGATCTGGCCATATCAAGCTAATATTTCTCCCCACAACAACAGGGAGAGGCTTTTTCTTTCCTCTGCTGGCTCCAGAGTTTGTATTTCCCCTGTAGGCAAGGGGACCAACACGTGCAAAGGCCCTGAGGACATTTTTAACACAAGACCAATGGTCCAAAAAGCTCAGCCTTGGCTCCAAGGTACTGGAATTTTTACGAAGCCCTTGAACTTGGTACATTTTCCAATCTCTTTTCTTGAAAGCCGAAGAACTGAGCAGCAAGAAATGATGCCAGAGTGACTACTACAAAGGGCAGATAACAAAACCAAAATAAAAAGCAGCCGCCGACAAACATCTCAATCGTCACACATCAACAATTGCAAGCAAACTCTCAGGCCCGGCAAGAGTTGCCAGAGAGACACTGGCACCAGACACGGGGCGGCGCAGGCAGCACGCCAAGGACAGAGGCAAGGGTCCCCGGCTCGTCTGTCCACACTGGCACATCCACTTAGGAGAAACTTTTCTCTCTGCAACATTCATATTTTCAGGGGAAATACTACTCTGCTTAACAAGAGAAACAGACTTAGACTCAAAGACAGGAAATACCACCAGACTCCCTTTCCTGTGATGGCATCCTCCATAAGAAGCAAAGACATTGGGGTACCTAATAAACCAGAGACTGGAAAAAAAAAAAAAAAAAAACAGGCTATGGATTCAGAAAGGCTTGAGTTTCCACTCTGAGTCAGGAGACCTTCGTAAGAGAATTAACCTTCTGATTTGCAGCATCCTCCCTTCTCAGACAGAAAAGGCCCTGGCCACTCCCTAGTCGGGACCTCAGGGTTATGTACTATTTATACAAAGTGACTTAGATGTAGCAGGTGGCAGTAGAGAGCTTGAAGACTGAAACCATAAACCAGAACCCTTCTGGTCCAGCACCAGCTTCTGTCAGTCACGGAAGAAATACGATCATGACGGGGACCCATCTACATCCAGCATCAACTGTTTATACAAAGGGACCACGTGGCAGCCACAAGCAGAGTTCACTATGGTCAAGAGAGACGGGAGCATGTCTCTTCTCGTGGTTTTACTTTCAAATCCTCATGGATTCTGTATGCTGCCCCATGTGTCTCAGAAGCTGCTGCACTTGTGCATTTGAGTCCTGTGAGGTCAGCTACATACACCAGGCAAGAAGAAAAGATCCCTCAGAACATGACCTCACTTGGAACACGATCACCGAGATGTACGTAGGTCAGATGGGATCACACTGAAGAAAACTGCCCCCATCCAGTATGACCGGTGTCCTTATAAAAGAACCAAAGGAAGGAGGTGTGTGGACACAGACACACATAGAGAAGACACCACAGGAGGACGATAGCAGAGAGCCAAATGGTCCTCCCACAAGCCAGCAAGCAAGGATGGCCAGCAGTCCCACAGAAGACACTGAAGGTTCTCTACAAGAGGTGCAGAAGGAACCCACCCCCGACCACCACCTTGACCTGGGACACCCAGGCTTCTGAAGGATGAGCCCAGGGAGAAATTGCTGATGTACCCGGCAGAGTTGAAGGACAATAAGCTTGACAGTAGTCTATTTTTCCTCTGTGAGACCGCATGCTTTCCCCTCCCTGCCACTGTCCGGAAGTCAAGAAGTGTGATGAGAATAACAACAGTGATCCTTCATCCTCTGCCTTCCCTCCAGGGGACAAGACCAGGGCAGCTTATGACGAGGCAGACAGAGCTGCTTCTGCCAAGGCTGCTCAGGGCCTGCACAAGCTGGAGAAGGGGAGCTGGGGTATGCAGGTGAGAAGACAAGACAAAGAGGACCCCAGGACAGTATTCCCAAATGGACTTCATTTTTCACCAAAACCAAGTGTATCAGTCACCTCTGTGTCACTGGGAGAAAACACCTGACACTGAAAACTGACAGTACAGGTTTATTTGACTCATGGTTTTAACAGGTTCAGTCCATAACCAGGCAGCATAAAGGAAGAAAAGTGAAAAGGGAGGAGAAAGGAGAGCTGCTCACCTCACAGCAGCCAGGAAGTAGAGAGGAGGCAGGGGCGGAGCAGAAGAACAGGCCTTCCAGGTCACACCCTAAGCGACCCACCGCCGGCCAGGCCCCACCTGCTAGCAGGGCATTCAGGTACTGAGCTCATCACTGGATGAATCCAGGGCGAAGAACAGAGCTCCCATGAGCCAACCTCCTACTAAACACAGGAGACTTTGGGGGATGCTGGAGACCGAAGCCAGAATCCCAAGTTACATTCAAGTATGTAAAATAAGTGACTTCTATAGAAGGAAGAGAAAAGGACTAGAGGGAATCTAGCAGACTAAAAGTATACTAGACTTCAGCTCTTATTTGTGGGTGTGCGGTGGGTTGGGGTGGGTGGTTTTTTGAGACAAGGTTTGGCTATATAGTTCAGGCTGGCCTCAAACTCTTGGCAGTCCTCCTGCATCAGACTCTCAAGTGCCATGACTACAGGTGTGCACCAACAAACCAGATAGTGCTTTTTCATTTTTATATCTGGGGGTCTGGGGGTGTAGATATATATATATATATATATATATATGTAGATGTGTATATATATACATATATATACACACACATACATATATATATATATACATACATATATATATAATATTTTTTATTTTTTGTCTTTTTGAGACAGGGTCTCACTATGCAGTTCAGGCTGGCCTTGAGCTCACTTTTGCAGCCCAGGCTGGTCTCAAACTCATACTGTCCTCCTGTCTCAGCCTCCCAAGTGCTGGCATTACAGGCATGAGCCACCACACCCGGCTAGATATAAATATTTTTTATTCTCTTTTGTTTACTTTTGATACCGGGATTAAACTACACTTCATATTATTAAAATAAATATCTACTCATTCTTCTTAACACATATAACTCATTCTGGTACTTACTACTTAAAAAGAAATGTATTTAATACACAAATACATGTGCTCCTCAATCTATATTGGCATTACATCTCAATAAAACCAAAGATTTTGAGGGACAGTACCAAGGATTCAACCCAGAGCCTTCACACTGAGCCACATCCCTAGCCGGCCTGCCTGCCTGCCTGCCTTTGTTCCTTCCTTTATTGCAGCAGAATCTCACCAAGTTGCCCAGTCAAGGCTTGAATTTGTGACCCCCCTGCCTCAGTCTCCCACAGTGCTGGGATTAAGGGCATGAGCTGCCACGGCTGGCTTGTAAACTGAAAATATAAGCAGAGTGCACTGCCCCTACTGAGCTGCACAGAGGTGCAGCGCGGCACAGGGGACATCACCTCTTCACCCTTGTGGGTGACATTGTCTAACACCGAAGCAGCAGCCAAGGCCCCACCCCACGCACTCGTGTGGGGAGAGGTCACAACTCCAAACGCCAGGCACAGTTCCTCCTGACGGCACGTGGCTTCTGGTGCCACTGCGCAGTCACAAGAGCGTAAGTCAAAGTCTCAGAAGTTGGAGAGTATCTGTATTTTTTTGAAAATGTACCCATTTTAAATGTATATTAAAATTGAAGGGAGTCATCTCTGGTCGAATGTGTCAAGGACCATTTTAGATTTTCTCCATTTAATTTATTTTTTTTAATTAACAACAATGGCTCTATTTTTTACTACAAATTATTTTCTTTGAGTCGCAGTTCTCAAACTCTGACACTGCACCAAGTCTTTCATGATATTCCTCTCTAGCATACCCTCAGCAAAACAAATGCTTAACAATTCTTCCTAGGAAGTTGTTAGGTCCAAGCAAATTAATTACTATTGAGTCCTAATAAATAACTATTTGGAAGAAGATAATAAATCAAAAAAACTTTTTCGTTTTTTTTTAATTATTTATTTATTTATTTGTTTGTTTGTTTGCTTGTTTGTTTCTTTCTTTCTTTCTTCATTTTATGGCTGGCTCAGCCTGCGCTGGTGGTGGGGCTGGCGCAGCATGTGGTGCCGGGGATCAAACCGCAGTCCCTACAGTTGCCTGAGCTTTCCTAAGCAGGCGCTTTAGACCACTGAACCATCTCACCGGCCCTTTTTTTTCTTTTGAAACAGGGTTTTCCTATGCAGTTCAGGCTGGCTTTGAACTCACTTTGTGGCTCAACCTTGCAGTAATCCTCCTGCCTCAGCCTCTTGAGTACGGGAATTATAGGCCAGCACAACCATGCCCAGCTTTCATTTCATTCTTGTCTTTTTGAGACAGTCTTGCTATGCAGTTCAGGCTGGCCTTGAGCGCACTTATTGTAGAACAGGCTGGTCTCAAACTCGCACAGATCCTCCTGCCTCAGCCTCCCAAGAGCTGGGACTACAGGCGTCTGACATCATGCTCAGCTTTTATTTCATTCTTAAACAAACTCCTCCCTAATGGGACAGGCCTGCCTGCTGCTCATGGAGGAGCTTCCCAAGCCCTGATACCAGGCAAGAGCTGCTCCCCACTGGCCTTTCATTATGTGTGATTTTTCAAACAATACTGTGCTTTATCTCACAGGAACTGGCAAAACCCAGCTATGTAAAAATATGACACTATGAACAGGAACATATACTGCAATCTAAAAAGTACAAATCACTTAGTTTGCACAGTGCCTAACAGATACAGTGGGTCACTTTACTTCCCTCTCACAGCCCTATGAGTTGACAGCCCCAGGCAACGAAGCACAGTTTGGGAACAGGCTGCACATTCACAAAGGCACACTCACACACACTTATCTTCCAGATCTTTCTAGCCTCCCCACAGGAGCAAGATGAGCGGTTCCAACACAGGCCAAGCACACAGAGTTTTTGTCCTGTTAGCCACTCTATTTTTCTGGTATTTAATACTCCACTTAACTCAGAAACAAACCGGCCCCAATAAGAAAATCTGAACACAAGAGCACAGAAAACTGCAAAACAGAGACAAGCAGTTTACCAACTATTAAGATAAATGATGGTCTTCATTTTTTTTTAACTATCCAGCTTCTCTTAAAATAAATTACATATTATTTTTTCAAATCACACACACACACACACACACACACACACACACACACACACTTATCTCCTTAAATCAGTGGACAGCCTCTAAGAGACCCAATGTACTGGCTGGAGTTAAACACAAGGAAGAGTAATTTCACTTTTCTTCAGGTGTATTTTATATTGAAATGACACTCAAGTCACCCTCGCAGTCTCAAGTCATGTTGGCCAAAGTTCCTAACTGTCTATTTTTCCCCCCTTGTTCTCCTGGCTGGTCTTTTCCTCCCTCACATTTGCATGAAGCCCATCCGGGCAATGGACAGGGGAAAGAGTCTGGTCAGTGCCAGGTGCCGCAGGTGTGACTGGGCTGTGAGTGCCAGCTGGACCAGATCCCTTTTCAAGCTCAATTCCTTCCCTCATCCCCATCTTATGATTCTGCAAATTTCAGGGGAGGGCAGAGGAGCAAAGATGACTCAAGAAGCCAAGAGATACATAGCTGGCTTGGCCAATCCATCACTGATACGAGGAAACTTGTCTATGTTGCTTCTGGAAAAATATTTATTATGTGACCGACCAACAGAGAGCAACAAGAAATAACACGGTGACATGAAATAACAAAGGGTAAAAGGCCAAGAAACAGGAAACGGGCTTCCCACTGGGAGTGACAGGACAGAAGAAACTTCTGCTGGAAGGAGTAGCAAACACAGGCCCTGCTAGCTAGCCGGCCAGAAACACATGCTCAACAGCAAGAATAAACACACCTTCCAAAAACTCAAGTCTAGTCTTGGCAAGTTCACAGGGGCCTACAAGGCTCTGTCCTAACTTTGCTGGGCTTCTAAAGGAGTTAATTTTAACTTGCTAGCAAATGCAAACACATCTTTTAAAAAAGCAAGCCAATTAAGACCCAAGTGTTTAAAGACACAAGGCGTAATTACAAATGTATTATTCATACCTAATTTACAAGATGAACTTCTTTCTGTAAAATATTAAACTGTTTACATGCAGGCGAGGAAGACAATTTTCAAACCGTTCATGTTCCAGTACAAAGCAATGACTATTAACAAAGCAACTGCTTCTGGGGGACTTAGAGTGTAGACTCCACAGTAATCAGAAAATGTTTGACCTCAAGATATCTACTTGACCCCACAGAAATGCAGACTCGCCTGCTATAAAATCCTAAACAATGGGGCAGACAAGGTCATAGGGTCAAAGCCAGTATTAACAGGTCACCGTGCGGCCCACTTGGGAGCAATTACTTCCAGTCATGGCTAAGTGGACACTTGATTGAATACCACTAAGACAGCTCACATCCCACGGATAACAATCCTCACAGCGATTAAGAATTAAAGCCCCCATGATTCAGCCTTTATTACTCAAATGAACCTAACTCTTCCATAAAAAACTCTTGGTATATGCCTGATGCAAGGTCTAAATTGAAATGCCACCTCATTAAACAATAATATCTAATTTTATCTAAATGAATTTTCATGAAAGTGCACCACACAGCTCAGGAATTTTTAAAATGAATTATCACAAGTGATACATAATCTCACCAAAACTAGGGCAGAAAAAAAAATTAGCTTTCGAATTAAAAAGAAACATCAGTGTTGAATGAAATGAATGTTCCTCCATGGCCAGAGACAGCAACATACTATAAGCTGCTACAAAACAATAGCAGTCTATTAATTTTATTCTCTAACTTTCATTCATGGTTTAAAAAAGGGGAGACGGCAGTCTCTATAAACTGGCCAATCACAGAGGGAACTTTTCATAACTACAGATTTCAGCTTCCCCTTTGAAATCAACTAAATTTGTGATCGCACAAGGGAGATAGTCGTTGTCAAACTCCCAAGGGACTGTCACAGACTGCATCTGAGGCTGGGACACCGCCTAGACCAGGTCTGTGCAAGGTTATGAAATGGCAGGAGGATGAGAAAGCCTCATTGTCTCTCTTCTCCTTTAATCTTTCCTCATTTCATAATCTCCCCAAGGCCCTTGTATACATTTTTATGATGAACTTCTAGTCACAATGATTCATTTTCTAATTATAATAATCAATGAAAATCTTCTTTAATGTAAAATGATTCATTTTTTTTTAGAAAAAAGCAAGTGAATCAAATTAGTAATTAAAAGAGTACTGGTGACACTTGTCATTAGCCAACACCATGACCCAGCATGGCAGTGACACCAACACCTGCTCTAAGAATGCCAGGGCCAGCCCATCCTTCTGGGTCACTGATAGACCTAAAGAACACACTCATAAAAAAAAATACAAAACCACACAGAGTTTAGGCCCAAGTCTCCCCTCAGCTGACAGGTGTGCGTTTTTCTAGGGAAAACCCTGGAATCTACACTAACAGATCAACATAATCCCTCCAGTTGGTGATACTCTAGAGTATAAATGTTATAGAAAATTAATATGGAATACACACTGGGCAGGGAGAGATGGAATTAATGCAGTAAGTAGACTCCAACCAATGCAGAAACAAGGCTCTAGGATGCAAACAAATCACCTCAAGGTCTTATATGGAAGTGAACCCTCACTAACAACCTCTGAACATGGCACCCTGAGAGTGCTCCATCCGACAGCAAGCCTTGGCCACCCCAGAGCCCAAATGTTCTAGGAAAAGGTCCCCCCTGGAGGGAGAGAGCGGTACCTGGCTGGATGACAATGGACACCCTTCCTCCAGGCTGACACAGGCAGAACCCAGGGATGAACCAGAGGAGCAACAGGCGGGGTTCCAGCTCCTCCTCACCTTCAGCCAGCCTCACTGGGCAGAGAACAATCACAATTTCACACCAGAGCAGTCAGCACAGCAACAGGTGATTTATGACTGCTGGGCCCCTCCAGGGCAAGGAGCAGCAAAGATTATTAAGTTTGGGAAGGCTAATGATTCTCTCAAACATCACAAGCAAGACCAAAGAGTTTGAGATTTAAAAAGACAAGCCTTGACTTTCAGCAATTCCTCTCAGCCAGGAGGCTGGATGGCGGGCGCCATGACCAAGCTACCTGACCTTTACCAGATCCCTCCCCAGGAAGACTCGGTGTCCACATCCAAGCTGCCAGTCTGACTACATGATTTCACCCAAAAAAGCACAGATCATGCAGAAAGTCAGAAAAATACAGATGAGCTAAGGTTTGCACACACTTGATTTCAAGTCTACCTCTATAAATCTGCATCTGTGACCAATGAAAAGTACTACAGGCTAACAGTATCCGGGTCGCTGTGCTCCTCTTCTCTGAGGCTTCTAAAAAATTAGCCCTTATAATGTAATTAGGTACGAGATCTTTTTTTCCAAGGAGAAGACAATCTGTGCAACAGAGTAAAGAACACACACACACACACACACACACACACACACACACTGCTTCTGTCTGGTCAGGTCCCTCTTTGACAAAGGATCAAAAATGCAATGCCAAGGGGAAGCCTGTTCAAGAGACAAAAATTGCTCTGACTTAAACAATTCTTCCTATACCTCCTACACTTGGACTTCAAATACATTAGTTTCCTTCTAAATTGCAGCTTTCCCTCCTTATGTGCTCACCACCTCAGTTTTAATTTCCAGTTGGCATTTTTGCAGTAATGACTACGCACATTGGGTCACTCAAAGGGAAAGATGTTGGTGCTTTCAGGACCTGGAGATGCCAGAAAAGCAGCAAGAGACTCTGAATAGATGGCTCATTGTCGTCATTGTTTTCACAGGCACACATCTGAAAATGCAGGTCCCCAACAATGCCGGCATTATTGTGGTTTCTTTTTGCTCTCTTTATGAAAACATGTTTGTGCTTAACCTTCCCTAGTGCTTGTTCTGTGTTAAATAAAAACAACTCCAGTAAATTGCTGACAAACAGGTAAGACAAGTAGAAAGAATTCCCTAACTTTCAAACTCTCAGCTCAGGGAAAGAGAAAAAAACTGCAGCTAAAAGATAGCCTCAAAGTCATCTGGTAAACATGCTTTCCCAAAGAGAATGTGAAATGCATAGCAAAATAGGCACTTCACTAATTTTAAACACATAATTATATACTGCCTAAACAGAATTACCAAGAGGCTTGATTGACTTCTACAGAGCTGTGCCTGCCATCAAGCAGACTCTGAGAAATAATAAATAATGTTTGACCTTCTAATGTCCTCAACAATTATTCTCAACATTAAAGTGTGAGAACCATTGGTTTTCCACTCTAATACTGTGAGGGAACTCGAAAGTCACAGATTAATTTGAAGTTATAATTCAGACTCATTCGATAGAGAAACAATTTGAAGAAAACTTGAATGTGGCATATGAAATAAAGGGGTTGGGTTATCTAAATAGGAAAAAGAAGCATAAGGTGAGCAGGTACATAAGCCATGTGAAATTAAGAGAGCTTACTCAAAAGAATTAAGGGTGAAAACTTCTGCAGACTTGGAAAGTTAAAACTTTGGCCTGAAGGTGGGCACCAGGTGAGGAGGCAGGAAATCTAAGGGTATCCTTTCCTAACTCAGCTGTTTTCTAAGGAAGTCTTTACGTATTCCTTTTTAGTTGAACTGGGAACTGAACTCAGGACCTCACGCTTTGCCAGGCAGGTGCCATGACCCTGAGCTATCCCCGCCAGTCCCCTAAGTCGTAAGTATCTGCAACAAATAGCATTGTGAAATATCTGACTACCAGTAATGCTAAACTAAGACATATTTCTGGTTTTGAAATAGAATACCATATAAGGTAAAAACATCACCCAAATGGTGCACCACATCTACATGACAATTTAGAATTTCAATGCAGCAGGCTTATGCATGATGGATAAAAAGAAAATCAAAGTCAAACCTCCTGAACCAGATTCTAAACTCAGCCATGATTTAAAAAAAAAAAAATCACATGCCTCCCTGTCCACCTTATGACTTGAGCTGTATGCTGAAGTGACTTTCCAAAAGTCTTCAGTTTCACCATCAGAGGAAGGGTTTCACCCTGAATGTGTTAGAGCCTGTTAGCACCACCTATCAGTCCCGGATGCGCCCGCTAGCTGAAGCAATGCTCCCCGCACACTGCAGTTTAAATTGAGTCCAATCTAAAAGAAAGCTCAGGTAGAACATCTCTAATTGCAAAATTTGAAATCTGAAACATTTGGAGTACCCAATCATCACTAAAAAGTTTCCAATTTCAGATCAAAGACACTCAACAACTAAGGTTTAAGAAAATACTTCAAAAAACTCCAAGATCTCCAACATTTCTGGTCCCAAGTATTTCAAGTAAGGAAGATTCAACCTGTACTTGTGGATATCTTAGGCCTTCTTTTAAAAACAAAACAAAAGAAACAAACAACTGTGCCAAACTCCCTGTGACATAATAAAAAATAACATGCACTTGGTCTTTGCTCACTTTATGCTACACAGCACCTAGAATCCTTGGGAATCTCAAAAAATTAAGTGTGTTGTTGTTGTTGTTGTTGTTGTTACTAATGATTGAGGACACAGCACAACTCAAGAGTGAGCGGAAGTTTGCCAGGGGAAGCAAAGGGAAAAGAACTCGCACCTCCATTCCCTGACTCTGACCTCTGAAGAGGAGGGGATAAAGGTTCAGCTGATCACCAATGGCCAATAATGAAAGGAATGTGCTTGCTAATGAAACAAACCCAAAAGCACAGGGCTTGAAGAGCTGCTTAACAGGAGAAGATACCCAGAAGGTGGCACATGCAGGGGGCACAGCAGCTCAGCGCCCCTCCTGACACACCACAAATCCTATGCTGTACATCTCTACCATGTGACTGTTCATCTGGACCCTCTGTAATATCCTTTCTTTGAATAAGTAAGCTTGAGTGTTTCCCTGGGTCCTGTATTCTAGCAAGTGATTGAGCCCAAGATGTGGTTCACGAAAAACCTCTGACTAATGGCCATTGTTCAAAAGCCTAGGTGCCAACTCACAGCTTTGCAAATGGTGTCTATAGTGAGGTCACTTTTGCAAGACTGAGCCCTACCTTGAATTGCAAGCCAGCCAGGAGGTGTCGCATAACTGACCAGTGTGGGCAAAGCCCTTTCCATGGTCTGCTGACCTTAAGAGTATTGAAAATGGCAGGGGAAAATGTTTGCTGTCCTACATTCTCTATCCCAGCTGTCAGATCAAAAGCATTATTTAAAATGTACTTACCACTTAAGCCCTGTGTCATTTGACTAACATGATGATCATATAAAGTAGGTATAATTATCCTTGTTTTACAAGTGTAAAGCTAAGATTAGGCAATTTAGCTAAGACTTGCGATATACACTAACAGAATCAGGATTCAAACCCATGGCCATAGGACTCATTGCTCTTCATGGGGTGGTCAAATCCTCAAGAAAGCCCTACTAACAAGGAAAAAGAAAGGAAACAATAAACTAACACATACTAATTTTCCCATTGTGTTCATAAACTAGCCCCACTATGGAAAGTAAAATAGATCGTGACTTTGTAATCAAGATTCTATCTTCATTCAAGCACTACATAATCAGCACAGCTAAAACTTGCTGCTTGGTTCCGTATGTTTAAGTTTGAATTCAGGTATGAATAAAGCCTTTGTTCTTTATTTCTACTGTCTTCGCCCTCAAGGAGGAATATATAAGTAAATATAATTTCCTCTGGGACCCACAGCTCAAGACAATGCTCAGGCAAAGTAGGAGGTCATCAGTTCAAAGAAGGCTCAGGATTCAATTCCAGGATCCTGATGACATGGAGTTTTCAAAGGAGCTCCCTACCCAGGTCCCTTGGGAGCTGGGGCCACAGCAACTCGGTCAGCTGTCAGAGACAGGCTCTGTGCAAGAAGCCACTGGGCAAGCTACTGAGGTTCTGAGATGCCGTTGGAAACACAGGAAGCACCATGGCTCAGCGCAACACATTTCAAGTCATCCTGGCTTACATGGGAAGGTCTGCTTGAGAAACAAACTGGAGAAAAAAGAGGAAAGAAAGAAAAGAAAGACAAAGAGGAAAGGGAAAGTAAGAAACTAATAAAGAAACCAAGAACTCTGCCCTAATAAAACAGAAAAGAGAATAAACAATAGACAATGTTCTCATGACAATCATTTTTTTTTTTTGCTTCCTTATCTGCCTGCGGTGTTATCTGCAGGATGATCATTAAGCAGGAGAATGATCAGCTCTGACTACGCAAAGGTAACAAGTTTTGAGCCAGAAGTGTTGGGGATGAGCCAACAAGTTGGAACCAGACAGAGAGGAGCTGACCAGGAATGCAGAAGGTAGGCAGCCATAGTCTTCAATCCCAGGGGCTTCCAAACCTAGTAGTACATATGCTTACCTCACTATACAGGTAGATGAAAAACACATGACATTTACAACCAGGCTACAGGCCTGGGCATTCACAAGATGCTATAAAAAGTGACTGTCTTTTTAGGAAGTCTCAAGCCCTTTAGGACACCACAGGGTTTATAGGCAGCCTTCTTACGCCCCTTGTCCAGTACTTCCTTCCTGGGTTGTCACAATAAAGAAATGGTTAAATGTTACTTGTCCAAAATCAAAAGGTAGATGGTCCCACAAATGAAATCCATTCCCAAGTAGGTACCTGTCATCTTACTTCCTAACCCCAAATTATTGACAAAGCAGACTCTATATTAATTAGCATTTTCAAAATAAATAATAAAAATAATAACTCTGTCCCAGTCTGTGCTCCTTTAAGGTGAGAAATTTTGGAAATAACTTGCTTACTAAAACGTTGTGTTGCAAGAATCTCCTCCCAACCCATGCCTCACTGTGCCGAGAGATGAAGGAAAGGTGGGGTGCTTTTTTTTCTGCATTTGGCAAGAAAAGCAAGGAGCAGCTGCTGCTCCCAGCTCTGCTCCCAGCTCCCCACCTGCCCCGCCCTTTTCTTCCACACAGAACAGAAAGTGCCTTGAGCAACCAGAAGTTTGCACTGGCCACTCCATCCCGCTGCCTTAGCTAGGAGAACTTCATGGCTAGTTTTGAAGCATAAATATTGGGGAGTAGGACAAGATCTACTGAGAATACACATACATCCTTGAAAGCAAACAGAATGAGCCGCATTTAAATGATTCAAAGTATAGGCCCTTGGGGACACAGCTTACTGCTGGAACCAGAAATGAGCCTACACTCTACTAGAAATCAAGTGCTACCAGTTCTAACACACACTTTTGCAGCAGCCTAGAAGAACTCAATAGAGACCGAAATATTAACCTTCATAATAGGGAACAAAAATATGGTCTCTACATTTCAAAACTGTAAATCATAAAAAATTCATGCTAAAGATATGTACAGTGTATGAGTGATTCCAAATCATCTTCCCAATTCTTTCATTGTGCAAAATAATTTCTGAGATATTTTTAAAGAGCCAATAACATAGATTGAGAAGAAATGCAAAGCAGTTCCCAGGCAAATTTCAGGCTCCAGCTTATTCCTTTTAGATAAATGATGGAAATCTCCAACTACTATGAAGGAATTCTCTGAAGACTCTGTAAATCGTAACAAAACCCCCAAGTTCTTTTTATTTAGAACCAACCTTCAGAAATAGATTGAAGGTTACCCAAAAGGAACATAGTGAATGCCCCAGCCCTTGGGACCATGCTAACTTCAACTGTTCATAACAGAAAGGAAGAAGTAGGGAAGGGGGAATAAAAATGATGAAAATACAGTACGCATGTGTACTAATTCTCCAGGAAGAACGTAATGACTATGTACTACAAACATATAGTAAACAAACTTAAAAAACGGAAAGGAGCATGATTGTTTACCTCCAGAATGAGACCGTTTACTTTGAAAGCATTTGAAACAGACTAAAAGCTTTCTCTTAAAAGCCTTAATTCTCAAACTGTCACGGGATCAACTGAACTAGTTTGCCAAACTAAAAGTGCAGATGCTCAGGAAGAATGGGAGAGGTGGACAAAAGGGTGCTGAGGTACATCAGGCAAAAGCGAGAACTTCTAAGGGCCGGAGAGATAGCTCCGCAGACTAAGCACCTGCTTAGGCAAGTGCAGAGACCAGATTTCGATCCCGGGTACAACATGCAGCACCAGCACCGCCCCTGGGCATGCTGAGCCTGCCAATGAATCTGGGCATTGTGGTGCACACCTGTAATCCCAGCACTGGGGAGGCTGAAAACAGGAGGATCACTATGAGTCTGAGCTGCATAGAGAGACCCTGTACCAAATACATAAAAAAAAAAAAAAAAAAAAAATTAAAAAGCAAGAACTTCTGGGGTGGTACTGGGGCGCTACTGCAGAGAACAGTGATTACGGGTGGTAGCAATACATTGTACACTTGAGAAAGTAGTTTCCACCATAATGAAGTAATTAGAGATAAATATGTTTAGCCTGATTTAAACACCACACAATATATACATTTATCAAAGCAACACATGGTGACCCATTTTAATGTATATAATTTTTATGTTTTTCATGTATCAGTTAAAAATAAATTTAATTTAATTTTTTTAAAAATACAGATTCTCAGTTCTACCTCTAGAGAATCAGATAAAGCAGGTATGGAAGGGGGGGGGGTGAGAAATTTGCACAAGAGATTCTGACACAGACCCTAGGAAACACTGAATTTACACTCCAACCAGGGCCAGGGATCAAATTCCAATGGTCACTTTTCTGGGATGTGGTTTGAATTCTTGCACTCCCCTTCTGTCCAAATCTCAATTTTAATCCCCCTTTGACATCACACACACACACACACACACACACACACACACACACACACACAACCATCACCACCAAAACCAGTATCACCTAAGTCCTAAATTAAAGTGTGAACATTTCCTAGAGGTAGCTAGCACACAACTACGAAGCACAGCAGACTGAGCGGGGAATACACACATGCAGGAGTTGGGCCAATGAGAGCCTTTCACTTCTTCCCCAAAGAGCCTGAAGTGGGGGTCTTGGGACCTCACTGCACTCAAGCGTAACTAACACAAAGGCACCACTAGCACTTGGGAAAGCAGCAAGGAAAAGAGAAAGTGTGTTTATCAACAGCGTAAATTCTGAGCAAATACCTCAAAGCAGAAGAGCTAAATATCTGATGCTCCCATGCGGCTCTCTGTTCCCACTGGACTCACAGACTGGAGCATCTCAGTGCATTTACTAGACATCTCCAAGACTTTTAAAGGGAATTTTAACTGCAAGCCATTTGCACCTGACGTGCCCACTGCCAAACGTAGCCTCCAGGAAAGATGCAGTTTCACTCAAGGAGGACACCACAGGTCCACTCAGTAGCTGAGGGCCAAAGAAGCGGGGTGTGAGTCTGCAGAGACCTCACAAGCGCATGCACAGCAAGAAGAGACAAGGAAGGCTGTAGTGGCAGCACTTCCGGCTCCTGCTGCCCTCAGAGATATGGCAGCATTCCAAAGCTCTCAAAATAAGCCCAGCACCCTTCCAACCACTACCACAATGGCCTGCCCTGGTTTGGCTTGTCTCTTAGCTACCTGAAACATCCAGACTCCAAACCGGAGCACTAAGCGCAAGAACAAAACAATCTAAGAATTCCCATCCTCAAAGTCTGCAAGACTTAGCATGACCCGTGGGGGCAGTAGTGAAGGACCAATTGCAGACATACTGTCAAGGCAGTCTGGAGAGAGACAGAAAATAAAACACAGCCCAAACACAAGAAGAGCAATGCAGAGAGAGAGAGAGAGAGAGAGGTGTCTTATTTATGGAAGGATTCCAGTTCCCAGTTTCCCCACATATTCCATGACACAACTCTAAATCATTCCAACAAATTCCCCTCTGCTCCTTCTAACCAGATAATCCTGCTAAGTGTATTTTTAAAATATTTCAGGCCCAAAAAGGAAATCTTTCTGGACTCTCAATAACTGGCTTGTGACCCAGGAACTGGAGAAGAATGCCCGCTTCCCTGCTTACCCCACTGCGGGCATGGTCAGCGCCTTCGCCTCCCCATGCCAGCACCCCAGGCAGCCGCTGGCCCAGTCCTCTTTGGATAGACTCTCAATTGTAGTACTCTGCACAGTTTAAACTACTTTATGGAAACAGTGCTAAAGTCAGAAGGATTCTTTTCAACCACATTGTGAGTCATAAATAAAGAGCTTATATTAATCACTTAAGCACTTCCAAATTGCTTTTTTTTTTCTTGTTCCTCTTTCGGGGAGAGGGGTAGTAGTTGTCCTATCTCTGAAAATCACAGGAAAGATAGCTTCCAGAAGACAATTCGCACTGGTAAACGATGGAAATGTATAGATGTCTGCGAAACTGACCTGAACGCCAGAGGAGGCATTCCAAGGCTGTCTGCCACTCCCCAGGAAAGGTCTGGGGACCAGCTCACACCTTCCTGTGCCATGATGCAAACCCTTCGTGATGATGGTCTGTACATGAGACCGTCAGGATGAACCAGGAATGCACAACCTCTGCATGTCCCACTTTCCCCAGCATCGGCATGGGCTCAACAGTAACCAGCAACGTCATGCAGAAATATAAAAGTGACTTACCTCCCCAGCTGCCTCTCCCTTCTGCCCACCTGAGCCATGGAGGGAAGGCCCAGGGAGCATCCCTGGATGTGGGACGGAGAGGTGCAATGGCAGTCAGAAAGCAGAGTCTGAAAGAGCAAGAGATCTCTAAGCAGAAGGCGCCATGGGGGCCTTACCATCCCTGACTGCGCTAACCAAGACCCAGGCACTAAATGAAACAAAAGAGCTCTAAAAAATAGTCACTGCAGAGGATTTAAATGGTGTACAGCCAACCCGCCTGCTGAAAGACGGATGATACTGAGAGCGCCCAGCAGCCAGCAAGGCGGCCTCGGTTCCAGCTGGATCTCGGGTCAAAGGGTGGCTGAGCCATCGCCTTCCCAGCAGAAGTGAGTCACAGGAAAGTCTGAAAGGAGGCAAGGTGCTGGATTTGTTTTTCCCCAGGCTCACTGGCTTAGCGGTGGTTGAGCAGTGTGGAAAAGAGTAACAGGAGAGAATAAAGGAAGTGGCCGTTTGGAAAGACAGCATCCTCCAAGAGGTCGTTGACAAGGTAGGGCCAGGGCCCAAATCAGGAAGCAGTGCTAAATGCCCAGTCAGCCCGGGGAAGAAGGCTACCGTGCCCAGTCCTGACGGAAGGCAGTGGTTTAGACATCGAATTCCAGAGCAAAAGCGGCCCAAGGCCCAGCCCTGGCAGCTATGTGGGGGCCTTGATTCACCCTTTTAAATTTTTAACTGCCTTGTCTATGAAACAGCGGCAAGAATAATATCCCCTCTCGACATTGGGAAGATGTGAAGATTTTAGCGCAATAGCACAGGATGGCAAACTCCTAATCTGTAAGCCATCTGATCCTCTGACCATCTGCTTTTTACAGTCCAAGAACTGAGACAGACGTTTACATCCTTACATGATAGGGAGAAGAAAAAATAATAATAATGCTCTTTAGGGACACATGGAAACTGTAAGAAAATGAAATTTCAGTACACATAAAGTTTTATTGGAACACAGCCATGCTCACCCACTTCTAGACTATCTATGGCTGCTTTTGCTCCACAGTGGCGCAGGAATTCATGGTCTGCAAAGCCTGAACGCTTCCACCTGGACCGTACGGAAACGCTGCTGGCCCCACATCAGCTGACACAAAACGTAACAGTTAGCTGTGCTAACATCACAAATAAGTTCAGAGACATACTGAAATCTTGTTGAGATGTAATTCTCATATCATAAAATTCAACCTTTTACACTATATGATTGGGTGGTATTTAGCATATCCAAGTGCTATAAAACGATCTCCATAATTTAAGTTTAGAAATTTTACCACCCACAAAGAAACACCCTGTCCCCATGAGTACTCTCCAACCCTTCTTCCCCAGTTCCTGGCAATCTTTCCATCTCAAGTAACTGTCCAATAATGAATATTTCATATAAACAGAGTAATATGTTCTGTGGCCTATTAGTGTCTAGCTTCGTTCAATTAGCATACAGTTCATTATGATGTAAATGAATTCCTACTTGATTCCTCTGTATGGCCACATAATATTCTGCTGTCAACCTAAGTTATCTATTATTTAATTATCATTTCATAAATATGTGTGTTATCTTTATTTTTTTACTATTATGAATAACTCTCCTGTGAACACTCCCCCTGGGAACCTATCAAGCAGCAGAACTGCTGAGTCAATCACATGATGCCTCTATTCTTTTTTTTTTTTTTCTTTCACAGCCAGGATTTGAACTCAGGTCATTGCGCTTGCCAGGCCAAGTGCTTATTCTACTGAGCTATCTCCCCAGCCCTACACCTCTATTCTTAACCTCTTTTAAGAAATGTTGAACTGTAGGCCCAAAATACTGACCGATTTCACACCCCAAAACAACGCTCAATAACTCCAATTTACCCACATTTTACAAGCTCACACTATTGTCTTGTTTTCTTCTCACTGTGCCCAGAGATGCAAAGCGCGCTCTCCCCGTGGTCTGGCTCTGCAGTTGCCTGATGAGTAATAACAGGCATCCTTTCATGTGCCTACTTGTCGGCTGTGAATCTTCTTAGGAGAATTCTTGGGTTTTATTATGATAGATGTTCTTTGTTGTTGCTGGTTGGGCGTTTGGTGGTTGCTACTGTTGTCTGTTTTGGCTTTTGTGGTGCTAGGAATTGAACCTGGGGAGCACTGAGCTATACATCCCCAGACACTTTTATTTTTTCACTTTGGGACATGGTCCCACAAAGTTGCCCACGCTGACCTTGAACCTATGATCCTCTTACCTCAGCCTCTCCAGAATCCAAGTTACAGGCATGTATGTAAAGGACTGCACGCCAAGCTACAGGAGTTCTTTATATGTGTTGGATACTGCATCTTTATCAGCTAAACGATCTGCACACATTTTCTCCTGTTCTATGGGCTGTGTTTTTCTCAGAATATCTTTTAAAGCACAGAAGTTCATTTTGATGCAGTCTGGTTCATATATTTTTTCTTCATTAATTGTGTTTTTGGGGTCATATCCAAGAAATCACTGCCTAATCCAGGATTCTGAAAGTAATACTACAAATTCTAAGAGTTAAAATGTTTAGCACTTACATTCACATCTTTGTGAGGTAGGAATCCAATCTCATCCTCATATATGCATACCCTGTTTCCTCAGTGCCATTTACTAAAGACTACACTATCCCCACCCCCCAAGTTGGCTTAGAACCCCTGCTGACAGTCATAAATCTAAGGTCTCCCCCCTTTTTTTTTTTTTTTTTTTTTTTG
>PVKN010002987.1:0-39590 GCA_004027915.1 Capromys pilorides
GCTGAGCCAGCCACAAAATGAATAAATAAAGAAACAAACACAACAAGCAAACAAATAAATAAATAAAGAATAAGTGCTTGTCTGGCAAGTGCAAGATCCTGAGTTCAATTCCTGGCACTGAAATTTAAAAAAAAAAAAAAAAAGAGTATGTTTTCTAAGTAGAGTCCAGAGGCTTGTTCATGGTCATATCACAAGCAGATAGGGCAGAAAGGAAAGCTCAAGGTTGCAGATAAGTGTTTCCTGAGGTGCAGTAAAGAGACAGGAAAGATAAAAGAAGCGTTTATTAACTCCAAAGACAGGATCGAGGGCAGATGGCCCTCTGGCCTAAGACGCAGAAAGCTGAAGCTTTTATGGACTTTTTCTAGGGCTGGAATTTGAGGGGGATGTTTAGAAATACCTAAGGAGCTGGTTGGGGTCTTCCCTGTGGCAGCAGGAAAGGTGAAAGGAAATTGCTCCCCGGGCTGGGTTTAAGAAGGGGGTAGGTGGTCTCTGGGAAGATAAGGTGTTGCTTTAAGGGCTTCAGCTACATTAGATGACCACTATAGTAATTCAACAAAACTCATACTAGGGCCAGAGCCTATCAGTTGCGGTGGAAGCTTTCAGACTCAAGCAGCTGCAATGATGCTGTTAGTGAGGTAGTATGAGAGAACTGGCTGCACTGCAGCAGGCTCGTGTATACACTACTGAGTGCTGTGTTCTGAGGGGTGGCAGGGCCAGCAGAGTGGACAACACTGTCGAGGGTCACACAGAAAGGCCTCGTTTCAGCTAAGTTAATATTTGGGAGGGAGAGAAATAGGAAGCTGTTTGAAGCAGTTGGAACACTGTGGTTCAGGGAAGACTCAGGGATCCTAGGAACTTAGCCTTGTGCCCTGGCCCCTCTTCTAGCATTGTGACCCAGGGCAAGTTGCTTTCCTGTTTGAATCTCAGTTTTCTCAATCTGTAAAATGGGATAGCATTTGCCTTCCTCAGCGTTTGTTTTATTTTTAACTTGTCATGCCCTGTATTTTCTAACTTTATTTATTTATTTATTTATTTATTTATTTATTTATGTTATGGCCAGCTCAGCCTGTCCTGGGGGTGGGGCTGGTGCAGCATGTAGTGCCAGGGATTGAACCGTGGTCCCTGAGGTTGCCTAAGCTCACCTAAGCAGACACTTTAGACCACTGAGCTATCTCACCGGCTCTTCCTTGGCATTTCTGTCAAATGAAAAGATGTGAATTAAGTACTGAGCAGGAGCACTGTGTGACCCGAACACTACTGCTACCTAAGCAGCATTTCGTTGCTGCCACTTGCTATTGCTTGGGTCCCACCTAAATGACTGAGCTCTTGGAAATGAAACTGAGTTAAATGTTAGGGGCATATTACTCATCTATTGGTGCATAACAAATTACCCTCAAATCTAACAGCTTAAAACAAATGGAAGCTTTTATGATAGTGCAGCTTTGACAGACCTGGAACTGAAACTGCTTGTGGTTATCCAGACCCCACTTGCCTGTGGTTAGAGTACAGTCACAACCATAAGCAGTAGCTCAGGAAAGTTTCTTCAATGTAAGATGAGAGTTGGACTAAGGTTTCCTAAGGGCGACCCTCCTCAGCCAACACTCACCTCAGGGAACAGCATTTTCTTAAAACAATAGGCCTGGTTATCTGGTTACTGATATCTAGGGTTCTATAAAGAAAAACATACATAGATTCTGGTACCCCACTGCATATTCAGAATTGGAACCTTTGAGGGTAGGGCCCTGGAACCTGGTTTTATGTAAAGAAGCCCTTAAGAATAGTTTAACACTTACAGAAGATTTGCAAAGACAGTACCAAAAAAATCCCCATACATAGTGCACCTCATTTGCTCCTATTATTAACATCTTGCATTAGCTTTGTTTTCATGACTTGAGTGATTTGAAGAGACCTGGTCAAATATTTCGGAGAGTATGCCTCAATTGTGATTATATACTAGGAAGACAGCACTGAAATGTCATTTTGGTTAAATGTCAACGTTACATACTATCAACATGATTTATCATTGTTTTGTTTTGTCCCTAGTCCAGGCTGGCCTTGAACTGATGGTAATTCTCTTGCTTCTCAGCCTTCCTGCCTCTGCCTGGCCTCCCAAGTGCTGGAGTGAACAGGCCTGTGCCACTACACCTGGGTGATTTATCACTGCTGATATTAACTTACATTAGCTGGCAATGTTTGTCCGGCCTCCTCCAGTAAACAAGGAGACTTCCCATCCTCCCTTATTTTCAGAAGAAGTCACTATAAACGACACACTTAAAGAATGGGGAGTGCTAAAGGACGTTGGAGGCCAACCAGAGCAATTTAAAGACCTTGTCTCAAAAATCTAAACATGAATAAAGGGTTGAAACGCAGCTCAACGTTGAGTGCCCCTGGATTCCCCCACCCCACCCCACCCCTGTACCCTACCTAGCCTCTTCCAAGAACCCTGGATCCTTTTACTGGAAAGTAGTATTAAAAGCCAATCTCTTGGGGCTGGCGGGATGGCTCAGTGGTCTAAAGCACCCGCTTAGGAAAGCATAGGCAGCTTCAGGAACTGCAGTTTGATTCCCGGCACCACGTACTGCGCCAGCCTCCCCCAGGCCGGGCTGAGCCGACCATTAAAAAAAGAAAAGACCACTTGATGCGTTGGAAACGGATTTTTTTTTTTTTTTTTCTGGAACTGGACATCGAATTCAGGACCTTGAGCTTGCCAGGCAGGCGCTATGTCTCTGAGCTATCTCCTCGGCCTTCCCTCCGCCCCAATTTTTTTAAATAGCGTCTCGCTATGTAGTTCAGACTGCTTTAACTTAACTGTGTAGCCACCGGCCTCTTAACAGCAATCCTCCTTCGTCCTGATTACAAGTGTGCGCCACCACACCCGGCTGGAAACTGAATTTTTCACTCTTGTCTCCAGCCATGTTTTGTGAAACCACAGTTAGAGAATTCTAAGTTTTTTTCAACTAGCGCTTAGCAGAACTCAGTTCTAAATTGTCAGATTTTAAAGTTTTAGTACTTTCAAAGCCAATTTCAACAGCGGTCGGCAGAGGGCGCAAGAAGCAGAGCCGTTTATTTCTATTACATAGGTCTTTCCGAGAGGAGTAAAGGACGCATAGCGCGGAGGCGGGACTAAATTGCTCAGAACCGTCAAACTGTCCAGACGCCGAGGATCTGTCACGTGAGCGTCAGCGGTCAGCTGACCAGCCCCAAGTTCCGCGAAGAGAGGCGGAACAAGCCAGCGGCTCCTGATCATTGGTGGAGAAGAATCAGAGGCCGCGTCCTAGAGACAGGCTCTTGGCTATAAGGATTAGGATTGGTTTACGCAGCATCATGTGGATTTTCGTCCTGCGAAACGCTAAGAAGCTAATGTTGTTCGCTCTTCCGAGAGTATGCGCATGCGTGGAGGTCTCGAGCCGCCGATTAGAGAATGAGAGTCACAGGGCAGCGCACCGATCAGCCGGGGCGTGGCGCATGGGGGCGAGCGCCCGCACTACGAGGCCGCTGGTTGGCCGCGGGGGAGTCACGTGGGGGCCTGGTCGCCAGCGGCGCGCGCAGGTGCGACGTCTACGCAGCCGCTGAGCCCCGGCCTGTGTACGCGGCCCGGCCGCGGCAGAGTCCTTCAGGGCCGATTCGGACAGTTTGCTGAGAACTTTTGTGGACAACATGGACAACTCTGGGAAAGAAGTGGAGGCAATGGCCCTGCTGGCAGAGGCGGAGCGTAAAGTGAAGAACTCGCAGTCCTTCTTCTCTGGCCTGTTCGGGTGAGAACCGGTCGAGGGGACTGGGATCTAGCCTGCAAGGACGCAGGAGCCATGGCCCAAGGCGGCGGGCTAGGCACCAGCGTTCGGGCGGAGGAGACGGGTGATTCCGCGAGGAGGTGACAGGGTGTAAGGCAGTGGAACGCCCTCAGGCCGAGGGCAGGGAGAGGCGGGGAAGGTACCCAAGCAGAGGGCCCACTGGCCGAAGCGACACCATATTGAGACCAGGATCGGAACTCAGGTTGCAGACAGGCCAAGGAGCCGGAGGAGAATTGGGCTGAGCGAAGACGATCTGAGGTCTGAAGGGAGTCAGCCCGAGTGGGAAATCTGGGAGAGCCACAGATGCAGAAGCCTTTGGAGTTGTCGGGGACGCTGTTTGAAAGTCCCAGGCCGGTATTGAGAATAGGTACTTGCGGAACTCACCTTTACAAGGCCGTGACAGTGGGTTGGTAGAACTCAGGGTGGTGGGGCAGAGGGCGAGGAGTCTGACATCCAGGCGCGGCAGCTTGGGTGATGTTGAAAGTGGTAAGCCCGGGTCTGTGTGTCCGGGTGTTAGAGTGAGTGAGGCTCTGGTTAAGAGGGACAAGTTCAGGAGATCTGAGCACACGACCTGAGGTTAGGGCTGTGGATGCCTTGTCAGAGCGGTGAAGACATGATTTGACTAGGCTGGGGTGGAGGAGAGATAGTAGGCAAAGATGAGACAGGAGAGGGAAACACATGGGCGGCCAGCAACTGCTGTGTGGCCCTGCAATCTGAATGGGATGACTAGTATGTCTTAGAAGAGGACCTGAGTGGAGTGGGGAGACAGGACTAACACCTGGAATGTGGCAAGCATTTCACATGAAGTCTGATTCAGTTCATGAAAGTTGACTGTGCTTTGAAGAGTATGGTAGCTTATGAGCACCAAAAGTCTAGATTTTTAAAAGACTTCCATTTGTTCACTGTACTAGATAAGTTGTATAATTTCCAAGATGCAGGAGCTCATTGGTAAAATTGATTTTAGAGGTTTATGTGTGAACTGTTTTGAATTGAGTTTGGCATGTGATTAAAGATCAAGCGCCTGCTTGGCGAGCACAAGGTCTCGAGTTTGGTCCCCTGGTACCGCAAAAAAAAAAAAAAAAAAAAAGGCTTTGATGTCACTAACCAGAAGAAATTTGGCTCTTGGCTCATGGAAGGAGCTGATGGAGACCAATGCAGGAGAAGCCTTGCAGGGGCCATGGAAGGGAGAAACTAGGAAACCTGTGTGTGAATAGGGAGAGGGAGAGAGGAGTGACAGAGAATGGAAAAGGCATTCTGGGCCTTGGAGACTTAGTAAGGCTGGAAGTCTTGGTGCTTTGGGTAAAGGGGATGGAAGTATCTGGAAAGGATTAGGAAAGGAGTGTGCTGGGGCAGGGTCCTGCAAGGGGCAGGGGAAGCAGTGGAGGCTGGGAATGGTCGAGGAGGCTGATGGTGAGGAAGGACTGTGCTGGACCTGGGGCGCAGAGTCAGGTAGCAGAGAAAGGCAGATGGGTAAGGTGGTGGACCTGGGGTCTGCCAGAAGGCTGGGGAAAGGACTGGGAGGAGGCCCTGGGGATTGCTAGAGACTATTAGGAGCCTGGTAGCGATGAAGAAATGAAGAGGGGTGATTTGTGTTTGCATAACGTTTAGCAAAAGAATTTGAAGGGAATGGCAGTGAGTTGACTGGTATAGAGAAACTCCTGGTGTAATGGGTTGTGCTGATTAGGTGAGGAATGTAAGTTTGGAGGCTGAAAGGAATTGGATCTTCTTCGTCGGGAGAGAAGTTCAAGTGCAGTGTTTGGGCTGGGGCCAAGAGCTCAGTTTTCAGCAGTAGTTTTCCTGGTTGAGCTTTCGTGTCTCTCTGATCCCTTTGGCCCAGAGATTTGCGTACTGTTGAGCTGTGTTTGCTAGGAGCAGTTAGCCCTAGAGGCACTTGCCACCTGGTGGGGAAAGCAAGATTAACACTGCCAAGGGCTAGTAAAGCTTAACTGTGAATGCGAGGAAGGCCTGAGTTGGTACCTTCGGGACCTTTGAGCTGCTCTCCAGCTCTGAGGGGAAACTGTGTGAACTAGATGCAGGCTCTTGGCAAAGAGTTAGCTGGCCCCAAGGAGTCTCAGACCTTTGCTAAGGGAGCAGGGACCTGAGAGGGCTTCCTGAGGAGCACGGGTGGGGCAAACAAAGGTTGGGCGTGAAGGGACATTCTGCCCGAGTGACAGAGACAGAGGACCCGGAAGTGGCTTTACAGAGGAAAGGCTTCCATCCGGGGCTTACTAGAAGTTCTAGGAGTGCTGTATGTTGGGGAGCAGCACTTCAGGCAGAGGAGACAGTTTGAGAAGGTCAGAGGGGAAGCAGGCCTCACGAAAGTTTGTGAGTACTCCAAGATACTCCTAAAATTGGGGCAGGTCACTGTGGCAAGGCTGGACACCTGAAGCCCTGGGAGCAAGGGGGCTTCCGGTGGGGGCTGGTCCTGGAGGACCCTTGTTTGCCCTTCACAAAGGACCGCAGCAGCTGGTGTAGGGGAGCATGGTGGCCGGAGGTTGCTGCAATGACAGGAATCAGCCAGTGATGTGTGCTGGGCGCTAACTCTGCCTGAGTCGGGCCTGGGCTGGGCACTAAGCCTGCCTTCTCTCACTCAGTCCTCACAAAGTCCCCGTTCAGGCTGATGAGGGGACTTAGAGAAGTCGGTTTAACTGCACTGTGCTCAGCAGGAGAGACACATTCAGATCTGGCCGGTCAGCCTCCAGAGCCCTCCCTGAGGCCACTATGCTCTGAGGCTCCTGCCCATCTCTGAGCATGTTTAGGAAGGATGCAGCTGTGTGGTTTGGGAGCTGACCCCTCCTAACCTTCTTTAATTGAAAGAGTGAGCAGGTAGGTATCCAAGAGGCCTTGGAAGGGCCTCGCAGGTTAGCTCAGTTGTTTAAAGTTGACTGAGTTGTTTAAAATGCCTGCTTGGGTAAACTCAGTCAGGCTCAGGGGACCTTGATTAGATCCCCAGCTCCACAAGCTGCACCAGACCTGCCCTTAAGGCAGCCTGACTTAACCAAAAAAAAAAAAAGGAAAATTCTTCTCCAAGAGGCCTTGGGATAGTGCTGCTAGGGGAGTAGGCAAGGCCGGCCTAGAGTCTGGGTGTCCAGGAACCAAAGGACATCCAGAGGTCAGTTGGGAGGACTTCATCCTGTACAGGTAGAAACCATCCTGACCACTGTACACCCTGGAGCTATCCTTGCCTTGGTTAAACATTTCACAGCTGGCCTTCACTCCAGGCCTGGATGAGGGAGTGCTGGGTGCTGGAGTTTCTCTCTTCTTGAGAGTGAGGGCAGCTTCCCAAAGTCAGAGGGCTCCATCCAGTGGGCCTCTTATACTCCTGCGCCTGGAAGGGCAGCCTTTGCTCTTCTCTGGGCTGCAGGGTTCCATGCACCTGCAGCCAGCGCAGGCGAAGCTCCCTAGTTAGGAGAAGGAAGGTGCCTGCAGCTTCCCTGGTGGTGGGGCGACAGGAGTGGGTTGAGCAGCACAGATGTGCTTTGTTGTGGAAACACCATAAGAGTGGTAATAGGAAAAAGAGAGGGGCGGGGGAGATAGCTCAGGTGCACAAGTGCCTGCCTGGCAAGTGCAAGGTCCTGAGTTTGATCCTTGGTTCTGCAAAAAAAAGGAAAAGGAGAGAGGGGAGAGTCCAGCCCCCTTTTGCCTCCTTGTGGCTCTGGGTCTACTGAAGTGTCCAGAAGCTTCTCTGCCATGCCCCCATTGTAAAGGTTCTGAGTAGCAGTTATGTCCCTTGGGCTCTCCCTCGCTAACATCTCCCCTCCATCTTCCCTCAAGAGATCCAAAAATAAACACTTCTGCCTCTGTGGATACCTATGATCAGAATCAGAGGGCCTGCAGCTTAGCTCAGTTGTTTAAACGCCTGCTCAGGCAAACACAGTCAGGTACAGGGCACTGGGGCTCGATCCCCTGCTCCGCAAGCCTTACCCAACCCTTCAGGCAGCCTGAGCCAGCCAAAAAAAAAAAAAATCCACCTATGATCAGAATGTGCCCTTCCTCGGGTTCTCCTAACCTATAAGGAGGGCATGTGCAGAGCGGGATGAGAGTGGACTTAGCTCTGGTGGTGCTTAGCACTTGCAAGTGTCCTCACTAGGTGTTGTCATTGGAAGCTGGAGGTGCTAGAAACAGGGCTGACATGGTGTCCTGTATTCAAACAGTGTGTTCCTAAAGATCAGTGTTGGCAAGTCAGGTCCTATTTGAACGGCCTGCAGGCACCAGGAGCCAGGGGCACTAGCTTTGTGAGTAAAGAAGCACTACTCACGGTGGGGAGATGTCCTCTACAGCCTGCTGGGCTCGCAGCCGACTTTTAGCTCAGACCCACACCAGAACCGGGGAAGATGCTGGGTGTCCAGCGTTAAGACCCACAGCTGAAGGCTCAGAGCCACTTCTGTAGTCTCAGCATTGAGTCTTTCCTGAGGGCGTCTGGGAGGGCCTGGCTTTCTCCGGGGCTGGGACCTTGCCACCAGCTGTACAGATGTTTCCAGGATCCTTGTGTTCTAGGTGGGGCTGCTGAGAAAGCAGGCTCTTTCTGCATGGCTTTTGAGGAAGTTAAAGATTCATTTTGGAGCTGTAGTGATGTGTGATCCTGTTGTGCAGAGTGGCAGCTATGGTGTAAGAAATAAGAGGAGCTGGCCATGGCTGACTTAGCCTATAATCCTAGGATTCTGGGAGGCTGAGACAGGAGGATTGCAAAGTTGAGCCCAGCCTGGGCAATTTAGCAAGTTTCTAAGATATTTACGTATCTTAAGTAAATAAAGTGCAGGGGGAGGGGGTTTGGCTCAGTGTGGAGGCCCTGAGTTCATTCCCAGTACTGAGAAGGGAGGGAGGGAAAAGGGGGTTGGGGTGAAGGTCAGTGCTAGAGTACATATATATGAAGCCCTGATCCCTTCCCCAAGCACCCGTTCCCCAGTGCAGATACCAGAATGGCCTCAGGCTGCAAGCTACAGCATGTAGTATTTGCATGTTCTATACAATCTCCCGTAGAACTTTTTTATATTTTAAGGGAGGGTCTACAGGGTGTGTTCGGGGTCTCACTACTAGATCAGACTCATAGTGATCTGTTTACAGCTTCCCAAGAGCTGGGATTACCAGTGCAGTCCACCACACCTAGTCTCAACTGCCATCTCAGCTCAGGGCTGGCACATCAGGCTCGGGGTCGAGCCCTCACTCAACTGAGCTATTCAGTCAGCCTTCCCATAGACCTTAAATCTTCTCTAGGTTTCATATAACTAATGTAAATGCTGCAGTCATACTTACTGCACTGCCTTGTTTGGAGAATAATGACAAGGAAAAATGCCTGTACATGTTCAGTACAGATGCAGTTTATTAGAATAGTTTTGATCCACAATTGATTGAATCTGGATACTGAACCCAAGGATGTGGAGGCTGACAGTGCTATATCAGTGGCATGAGTTGTGGGAGGGTGGTGGGACACCTAGGACTCTGGACCTGGAGGCAGAGGTGTGGGCTTTTCAGAGGTGGCAGACCTAGAGCCTGTGATGCTGGGATCCAGGGTATGTGATCACTAAATTGGTCCATTGGTTTGGCATAGCTCAGGGAGTTGATAACAGAAAGGCCCTCCCTGAGCGTGGGTACTGCCTGCCCTAGGCCAGTAGTCTGTATAGAATATAATGGCCAAAAAGCTGGGCGTGGTGGCACAAGCCTGTAATCCCAGCACTTGGGAGGCTGAGGCAGGTGGATCAGTGCAAGTTCAAGACCAGCCTGGGAAACAAAAGTGAGCTCAAGGCCAGCCTGAACTGCATAGTGAGACCCTGTCTCAAAAAGACCAAAAAAAAAATAAAGAAAGAAAAAATATATATATACATATACACACACACATACATACGTACATATATATGTATACAGTGGCCAGAAGGATTCTGACTGCCTGCGTGCCGGCCCTGCCCCTGGGGCACGCTGAGACTGGGTGTGGTGGCACATGCATGTAATCCCACTACTTGGGAGGCTGAAAAACAGGAAGGATCACTATAATTGAGATCTGTGTAATGGGACTCTGTAGACCCCATACTACATACATTAAAAAAAAAAAAAAAATCCTTTCCTCCAACTTTAGTTGTCAAGTACTTTGTCTGAGCAAGGAGAAAAATAAAGAAAAGGGGCAACACTTAGCTAATGTGGAGGTGAAAGAGGTGAAGCCCTCACTGACCCAGTAGTAGGTACAGTCTGAGACCTGGTGAGAGTGATGCTCATTCTCCAGAGTACCACCGCTGGCAACAAAGCGAGGCTCATCCCTGGTGACAGAGGAAGAAACCAAGGCTGGCAAGCAGGGAGCTGGCGCTGGACTCAGGCCTTCTGGCTGCTCTCTGGGTGGCTGGCACCCTCTGAGCTCCTCCTCTGCACAGAAGCAGCCATGTGAGCACTGGCTTCGTGTCACACTCCACGCTGGGGATTGAGCCCCAGTTGTCTCCACTTTACAGCTAAATACATGGGCTGGAAGTCCCCAGCCTGACGTCACACCTGGCCACATGTCTGAGTCAGACTCTGCTCAGGTCTCTTAGCCCTGGCCCTTTGCAGTACAGGCTGTCGTGAGAGGGCTTGAGGTGATTTCAGAGCGAGGGGGTTGCATGGGAAGCTTTGTTCGTTCATCCTTGTCACTGGGGCCCAGGGAAACTCCTACCCGTGAGGGGTTAGCATTTGCTGGTGCCACAGGCTCAGGGACTGTGGGGGGATCCCTAGCTCGGACAGCATTGCCATCAGCAAAGAGCAAGGTCAGCAGCTCATGCCATGCGTGCCTTCACCGTCTCACATCTCTTCTGCCTTGAACTGCCCTGTGGGCTCTGGCGGGTGAGGGTGGGGGTGTTTAATCCCCTGCCTGAAGGAGCAGCTCAGCAGAGAGCACTTGATAAGGAAGGAAACCAGGCAGAGTGTGCTGTTTCTTTTACGGGAAGCCTGGAGCCATGGTCCCCCTACCTTGTTTTCTACAGAACTCTGGGATACTGAGTGAGGGAGAGGCCAGGCAGCTAAGGATTTCCAGACCAGGCCCCAAGGCCCCTTTTTCAGCCCTGCCACTTCTTGCACTATCAGCTTGGACAGGTCTCTGAGCCCCAGAGCCTTCTGTGTGACAGGACTGCTGAGACCCCAGGATCCTGGACATGTCTTCAGACAGACACCTCGGACAGTCAGCACCCGGGTTAGGTCAGTCCTGCAAAACACTCAAGGGCAGGGGCAGGCCTCGGGCCCCACTTCCTCACAAGGGTACTCACTGATGGTCAAGCCAGAAGGCTAGGGGCTGTGGCTGCTGAAGAGAGACAGGAGGGTGAGTGCGTCAGACCCAGAACCAGGAGTCAGTCCGTCTGTCCCTCTGGTTCTTAGGGACCTGCAAGTGGGAATGGCTGGTGGTGCACTTCTGGGAGCCTCGAAGTGTCCAGGGGCTGGAGGGAAGGTGGTTGCGGCTGCCTGCTGAAGCCCCTGGCCCTGTCCCGCTATGCCTGTGCTTTCCTGGCAGTACTCACCCTCCATATGGCAGTTGCTGGAGGTTGGTGTCTGCGCCTGGAAGACCTGAGACTGCTTCCTCCGCGTTATGGGGGAAGCGAGCAGAGGGGTAATTATAGACAGCCCTCGCCACCAGGCCGGCCCAAACCAGTTCCCTCATTCCCAGTGTGGCTCAGAGCCGTGGGTTGGAAGAGTAGCAGAAGCAGCTTGGAGGAGGTCAGCGGGGGCAGGACTGTCAGCCGTCACTCACTACCACCCAGGCCCTTCAGCAGGAGGTCCAGCGAGCCTCCCTGGATCTTGTGCATGAGGCAGAGGAAAAAGGCCTGGTCTCTCTGCTCAGAAACCTGGCAGGCTTTGCCAGGCCACTCTTAGAGGGGAAGCATGAGCCCAGCTGAGCCATGCAGAGAGACAGCTTGTTGAGAGTGTGGAGCCAGGATGTCTTCCTTCTGGTCACTTTCCTGTTGAGTTAAAACGAGCCCTAAATCCTCAGCCTGGACTGCTGCATGGTGTGTTCCCTGCCTGCTCCTCTGCACCATAGCTGTCCTGGCCCACTTCTCTTCTTTGAACCTGCCATATATATTACTGTCTTCAGGCCTTTGCACATGCTCTGCACTATCTGGCAAAATTCCCTCTTCCCTGGGCGGCTCCTTAGTCACTGAGGACTAAGGGTCAAGGGCTGCCCTCCCCATTCCCTGCTGCACAGACCCCGTGAGTTGGCTTGTTGATCCCAGTTTATCAAGGGACATGCATGCTGTTCCTCTTTGCTTACTGCTCTACTCTCTAGTGCCTGCTGAGTAACAAATGCTCAGATGTGCATTCCCCAGGATCTGCCAGTTAAGCCTCTGCACGTCACTTTTCCCTTTGAGGACTTGCCTTCATCTCTAGCAGAAGATGATGGCACCCCAGGGATACTCTCTGGTCCACCTGCCTTGCCGCAGCAGCGGCCGGGTCCCTTTCAGGGGAAAGGGAAGGCAGGCCTGGCGCCCGAGCAGGTGTTCATCCCCTGGCTTTTCCACTCTGCAGTCAGAATCATCAATGCAGCTTAGGCTGGGATCCGAGCATTTCAGCCCAGGCAGCTGACAAGCTTTGTGTCCTCTTTCCCTGTGAGCCCAGATGAATGTGGCCAGCTGACGCTGCTCATTGCTGCTCATAGGCTTGGGCCTCAGAGTTTCAGCTCTGCTGGGAGCCTGTGCTCTTTTCAGAGGCCGCCTGGGGCTGTGTAGGACAAAGAAGGGAAGAATGGGCTGTCACAGTAGGGTGGCCAGGCCCAGGAAAATCTGAACACATACCTCTGAGAGAACATTCTGGGAGCTGCATACAGCCTGGCCCAGCATGTGCAGCTCCATCCCCAGCATCGCAGACAAAGGAGCATTCTGGAGGAAGAAGGCCTCCTTAGGTGTTTTGAATTCTCTTTCTCCAGGATTCTCCTCTGCCATAAGCTTAGAAACATTCCTCACTTCTGCACAGCCAGGGGAGGCCCTGAAGAAGTCTGTTGGCCACCTAGGGGAGCTTGTGGGTGAGTGTGGAGGAGCAGATGGCTCAGGGCCACCTCCCAGGGATGGCAGAGGGTAGATGCCAACTGAGGACAAACCTTATATAGCTGATGTGCTTTGGATTCAGGGACTGGGATTCTGGCCCCTGCCAGCCAGCCTGTCCCAGCCCCAGTTTTCCTTCCCAGATTTGCTTAGTCATCTGAATCACCTGGGCTCCCAAAATCCCAGCTACTTGGGAGATGGAGGCAGGAAGATTATTAATTCAAGGAGCAACTTAGTAAGATCGTATCTGACACTAAAAATTAATGGAGGGGGGCTGGGGATATGAGGGAGTACTCCCTGATACGTAGGAGGCGGGGCAATTCCAGGCCTACCTAGACCTACTGAGCACCGTCTCCAGGAGTGGGCTACATCCACAGTTCAGTGTGGATTGTATAGCTGTGGTTGGTGTGTGCAGGTGGCCAGGGGCAGTATTGGCCAACAGACATGAATAAAGGGTGGGGCAGTGAATATGTATGTAGCTTTTGGTTGGGGAAGCATCCCCTCTTTCCCTTTTTTTTTAAGACATAGTCTCACTGTGTATGTAATTCAGGCTGGCCTTGAGTTTACTATGTAGCTCAGGCTAGTGTAAAACTCATAGCGGGCCTCCTGCCTCAGCCTCCTGGGATCACAAACATGCACCACCACACCCGGCTCCATTTTCCCTTTTTAAAGAAGACAGCTGTTACATCATTGTGGGAAGAAATTGGTGGGACTCCTGAATGTGAATTTTACTCTTTGGTTATGTGAGTTATAGGAGATGGAAGAGTTATGAAGATCAGAGACTTCACAGCCTGGGCCTGGTTGAATTTGGGGTAGAATGGATGGAGGACATAGTAGGGACATTGGGGTTGAGCTACTGGTAAAAGCCTCCAGGCCAGGAAGAGGTATATATGTATTTTTTGGAGGTTGAGAAACCACTGCACAAAGACAGTTCATTTTCTTTTTTTTCTTTTTTTTTTTTTTTTTGCAGGACCAGGGTTCAAACTCATGACCTTGCACTTGCCAGGCAGGCACTTGTGCCACAGAGCTATCTCCCCAGCATTTTTTTTTTTTTCCCCCCCGGAACTGGGGATTGAACTCAGGCCCTTGCGCTTGCCAGGCAAGCACTTGTTCTACTGGGCTATCTCCCCAGCCTCTTATTTTTCAAGAGCACATGTGTCCCTGTGGCTGGAGGTGTAGCTCAGTGGTAGAGCATTTTCCTACCATGCACAAGGCTCTGGGTTCCATCCACAGTACCACAAAGATTTTAAAAAATAATAATACCCTTATAAAACAAAACACTACTGCACATGTTTTTGAGGTTGCTTTGCGGTTACAAATATCCTTGTAACTTTTCTGATTCACTTCATAGGATAAATTGCTAGAAATGCAATTCATTGTGGGGCTACAGAGTCAAAAATAAAGATTAATAGTAAAACCTACCTTTTCCCCAAGTAGATAAAGTGTGCAGATGGTAAAAACAATTAGCACCACGAAGGCGAGCAATGAATAAGTCTGCCCTCCCACACCTGGCCCAGCGCTGTAAACTTCACCTTAGAGAAAAATGCTGTTACTCACTTTTTATGTTTGTCTAGAAATACTCTTATGTTTATGTAAACATGTATGTTACTATTCTTTTCACCCTCTATTTTCCTTTTTTTTTTTTGGCACACAAATGAGAGCCTTTCGCATTTACATCTTATACTCTGCCTGCCTGTGGCTGGGCTGCTGAGTTCTGAATGGGTAAAGGGTGGCAAAGACTTGGGTTAACAGCGGCCTTATACAAAGCACGGGGAAAACAGCAAGGTGTCAACATCTGGGCAACTCCCGCAGAATGTTCTGCAGGCTCTGGGCAGAGGCACTGACGGAGTGCCTAGCATCCACTGTTCACCGTGCTGCCCAGGCAGGTTGTGCAAGAGGCTGTTGGGCTGCATATGGAGGTCAGGAAGCCCCCACTGAAAGCAATGCCTTCAGGAAGGGCGCCCCAGCCATGCTTCCTGTGCAGATTATGCCTTCTGAAGGAGGCCAGGGAGGTGGCTTCATAGGGTGTGGTGAGAGGTGGGAGGGGTAGGAAGGTAGAGCACATCTTCACAGTCACCAGGGCAGAGCGTGTGCTCTTTCTGGTACCAGACTACATAGTGTTCTTATCTATTTTCTCTTATTTTTCCTCAGAGGATCATCCAAAATAGAAGAAGCATGTGAAATGTACGCCAGAGCAGCGAACATGTTCAAAATGGCCAAAAACTGGAGTGGTATGTGCTGTCTGCTGCAGCGCTTTGTCCCTTCCCTGTCTGTTCCCCACCCACAGGCCTGGTGGAGGGCAAGCCCTGCAGGCCCCGCCACCCACTCCCAGTGGGCACCTGAGCCCTTTGGTCCAGATGGAAGGGTGGAGATCAGGGAAGGACAGAAAGGTAGAGATGATGCCATTGAGTCCTGGTAGACCCATGTGATGTGCTCTTTCAGAGATTTCTCTCTAAGTTGAGAATTTGGCATATCCTGGAAATGATTCCATCTTGCTTCCGTTAGAATCCAAATTCTGGGCTGGGGGAGTCTGTTAATGATAGCTGTCATTTATGGGACATTCTACTAAGTATCTGTCATGCATAATTTAATTGACTCATTCCAGCTGCCCTGGGATACCATTAATGGGGCAAGAGAATCACCATGAGTTTGAGGCCAGCCTGCCCAACATAGTGACTTCACCTCAAAAACAAAACAAAAAAACAGACTGAGAAGCTGAGGCGTGGCTCAGCACCTTCCCCAGGCTGCCGTGACCAAGATCCAGACGTAGTCAGAATCTGCTCTCAGTGCCCAAGCACTTCGCCAACGAGGCAGCAGGCTCCTCGGACTGCAAGTGAGGGCCTGACTGGGGGAGCCCATGACTTGAGGGGAGCTATTGGGTTCCAGCGCACTGAGGCCACTTGGTGCTGCATAGTGTGGCTTCCAATGTCAACAAGATCGGATCAAGGAAATGAAGCAGGAGACAGTTGGGGAACCTGTGTGGAGCTTTGTGGACATAGGAGAGGAACATGGGGGTGGACCTTGGAGGTGGGATGTAGAGGTGCAGAGAGGCCTTGGCCATCGCTATGACTTGAGAACCCCATCCGCTGGTTTCAAAAATTAGAAGAGCTTTCCTTGACATTGAGCAAAATGCATCGTGCATATGGCCAGCTACTGTGTGTATTTTTATGCTCCCAAGCTGATAAAGGGCCTGGAGAGAAAGCAAGCCTACTTTTCAACCACATACATGTTGCTATTCCCCTAAAATGTGTTACCATTCTCCAACAACTCCAACAGAAGTCTTGGCCACTCTCTTCCTTTTAGCATCCCTGTTTTTTGAAATTTAGGGCTCAGGTTTGGAGCTTTCAGTGAGATCACAGTGAAGGCCCAGAGAGGGGAGGCCCCGATGCCTCCCAAAGCTGGTTTAGGAGACGTCTGGACAGAATGGCTTGAGACCCACAGAAAGTGACTGTGCAGATGAGCTCAGGGCAGGTAGGCGCTTTTCTGCATGTACAGGAGTTTAGCAGCCCACAGACTATTTCCCCTTCTGGATTGGGGCCCCAATCTCCCAGCATGCCTCACAGTTATTAAAGTGCTCTACCCTCTGTGCAGTGGGCCAGGGCTTGAGAAGTCACCAAGATCATTGGGGAGCTATGGGAGAAAGAAATAGGACTGGGCAAGGGAAACAAGGGGCATCCTTAATCCCAAATGCCCTTCTTCTTGGACCACCCCCTGTGAGCCTTTCCCTGTCACCCCAGCCTCCACTTTGCCTTGGGTGCCAAGGACTGCCAAGCTGGTGGGTACTGGAGCCTCCTCACCTTGGTTTCATGTCTTTTGTGGCTCCTGGCTCTGCCTTCTTATCCCAGGACCTTAACAAGTGGTAGTCCTAGAGATGTTGGCAAAGCCAGGATGAAGGATGTACACTGGAACTCCACTGGGTTTGTTCACGTGGGCCGGTCCTGGCTTCTCTCTGGGCCTCCATCTGTGTGCTTGAGAGTTCAAGCCCCCTCCTGGACAGTGTCTGTATGCAGCCCCTGAAGCTGGACCACTCTTCTTTTCCAGCTGCCGGGAACGCGTTCTGCCAGGCTGCCCAACTGCACCTGCAGCTCCAGAGCAAGCACGACGCAGCCACCTGCTTCGTGGATGCTGGGAACGCCTTCAAGAAAGCTGATCCCCAAGGTGAGGACCCCTAGGGCCACACAGTGACGACCAGCACAGCTGAGTGTACTCAGAGTTCTCAGGTGTCCATGTGACTCTGGGTTTTTCCAGTGGCCAATATGGGACAGACTGGAGGCATAGAGAGCCCAAACTTCAGAGCTGGCTCCTCTCCTGCAACTGGCACTGTCCTGCCCCTTCCCCCAGCCTGTCACTTCCCTCCCCTCCCCTTTGGCAGCATTTGGGAGTGGGAGTTACTTTCCAGACCCTCCGCCCACCTGCCAGGGAGCGAGGCAAAGCTGTTCTGTTGTCAGAATTAACATGCAGAAGGGAGCAGGGAGCGGGGGCGTTCAGAGGCCAGCCAGGTAGGAGTCACTGCCGAAAAAGGAGCGGAAATCATCCTAACCTGGCTTCCCTACACCCTGGAGAGAAATCAGTGAGAACAGAGCCTCAGATCTAGTTGCCAGAGAACGAGTTCCGTAAGTGAGAGCGTGCAGGGACAGAAGCTCTGGTTAGAAGACCATCTCCCCACTAGGCTCGCACTGAGAAGCCCCGCCTGTGGCCACCAGACATGGGGATTTTATGGGGTGGGATTTTGATTGATTGACTAATTGACTTCTGTGTGATGCTAGGGATGGAATCCAGGCCCTTTGCATGCTGAGCATGTGCTCTGCCTCTAAGCGACATCTCTAAGCTTGGGGGTTTTGTTTTTTTAAATCTTACGGCCAGACGTAGGTTCTAACTTTTAATTTTACCAAAGACGTGTTTTACGTGACCATCTCATGCCGTTATCCTCTCAAGAGTGGAAAACAGAAGAGCATTCTTTTTAAAGGATGTATTTCTATGGGCCTCAAGGCCGGTCCTTGCTGTTTTGCAGCAGAGCATAGGTTTCCCTGCAGCCTCCAGAGTGCTGTGTCCTCCTTAGCCAGCATCCTATAGATGGAGGCCAGAGTAGTCATGTGCTAGGACTTGGGCCAGACAGGTTCCAGAGGGAACAGCCCTGTGATGGGTGGGTCACAGCAGATCTCATAGGCGACTTGATGACCCAGGGCGACCCTGGGTTTGTTTTTGGCTAGAGTCACCCTTAGGAGTCTCATATCCTGTGCTGAGCCCTCCCCCGGCCTTCCCTTCTGCTCCCTGGGGAACTGGTTGGCCTGGTGATGCTGCCTAGCATCTGTGACGCTCAGCTGCTGCCCCATGCAGGGTGACTGGAAAGACTTGTTTCTGGGGTGGCAGCTGCCAGGCTGCCTGGTGTGTGTGTACGTGTACGTGTGCGCGTGCATGCGTGCGCCCTCCCCCCCCATGTACTCTTCGTGCAGATAAGCCTGGTTAATGTGGTTGCACCAGCCCCTCCCCTTGACCTGAGAGTGCAAGATGGGCCTGACTCAGGCATGGGTCATGGCTTTAGAAGCATAGTGTGGCAGAGAGTATGGCCGGGGAAGCCCAGAGCCAGGGGAGGGCATTGAGGTTGTGAGCTTGGTTACTGAGGACGTGGCTGGGGCTTCTTTGGGATGGGGAGGACACACACAGTTGTGAGAAAAGTGTGTGGTGCATCCAGCCCTGGAACTCCAGGTACCTGCCTGGTCATAGGGTGTCAGGGTGTGAGCACATTTGCTTGGAGGCGACAGTGGCTTTGTGTCTGGAGCCAGTCAGGGCGCAGCAGCTGTGTGGTGTCCACAAGGACATTCTTAGCATTGCATCAGCCCCTCTGTACCAAGGGTCTAGTGAGGTAACAGCCCTCACTCCCTCAGGCTAGTGCCTTATGAAGTGGGGCTGGGGGCCCATGAGGAGCTCTGCTTCCCCAGTTTCCCCTGGCTGGGGTCTTCCTTGTTGGTCTCTTCCCTGCCCCTGCCCCCACCCCCCTCCACCCCACCTGGATAGCCACAGGTCTTCTGGGGTCTTTCTAGCTGTCTCCTGTGGATCGGGTCTCCACCCACAGGTACAGTTGCCCTCCACAGAGAGGGCTACCGGCCTGTGGTGGCCTGTGACACCCATCCTGCCAGTGCTTCCTCAGTGTCCTCACCATTGCCATATGATCAGGCCAGGATGTCCCTTCCCTGGACAGCCTAGTTGTTAGGGTTTGGCACACAGATGTACATGTGTACCTGGGCAGGAATGGTTCTGGCTCACACATGCTGACAGCTGCTGGGCACCCACTGTATCCAGACTCTTGTGTCTTGTAACACACCCTGCTTCCTGGCTGGGTTCTGTGGTTTGTCCCTATTTCACTGAGGAATATGAGTGGGCTGGGTGTGACTGCAGCTGGGCATAGGCATCCAGGTGCATGCTGGGTAGCAGGTGACAGGCTCAGGCTGGAGAGCTCTCAGCAGGCCGATTGAGGAGGGTGCAAACAGACCATGGTGCCCAAAGCCTGGCAACCTGAGATAAGCCAGTGAAGTGAGTGTCAGCAGCTCGTCCCAGAGCTGGCCGTGTGTCAGCTGGCCAGCTGCCACTTTCCAGGACAGCTGCTCCCGGAGTGAGGAACTGGCACGAAGGAGCCTTAGCCCTGTAAATCCATGTTCCTCCCCCGCTGCTGCTGCTGCAGGGGTCACGCCTCACTGACAGTGCCCTCGAAGGCAGGCTAGGGGCAGCTGCTACTCTTACTGGGGTGCAGCCTTTGCCACCTTGGTCCCCACAGGACCAGGACAGGGAGCCTGCGAGTGGCTGGGCCCCCGCAGGGCTGCCACTGCCTCCTCTTCCATCCTTCACTTCCAGACCTGCTCAGACCTGCGTGGTTCTAGACCTTGTATGCAGAATAACATAAATGGGAGTTCTGGACTCCCATTTTGTTGATAGGGCCCTCCATTTGCACTGCCTTGCTTTCCCCCCTTTGAGGGATGGTCTCGCTATGCTGCTCAGGCTGACCTCAGACTCAGCGATTCTCTTGTCTCAGCCTCAGCCCCTCAAGTGCTGCAATTACAGCTGTGCGTCACTAGGCCTAGTACCCCTTTTCTTCCTACTGCCTCAGGCTCCCAGCTAAAAGCCTAGAGCCATAACGCAAGGTGCACATTCTGGGTGTCCTCAGGCCTTTCAGAATGGATGGATGGGGTGGGGAGATAGCTCAGTAGAATAAGCGCTTGTCTGGCAAGCGCAAGGGCCTTGAGTTTAATCCCTAGTTCCACAAAACAAAAACAAAACAGAATGGATGGAACTGACAGCCTCCCAGAGCATCACTCAGACCCTACTTCGTGCATCTACATTTGGGGGCTCCCAAAGACCCAGCCCGGACCTAGCTCAGTCTCAGTTCACATGACTCCCTGTTAGTACTCGACCAGGAGCCCACTGAGAGCAGGTGCGAAGCGCTTCTTCTTGGTTCTGGTGCTGTCCTCCAGGGCATCCAGGAGCTGGGAGAGCCCTGCGGCCTATCCAGGCCCTCTGCCCTCGGCCCTGCTCACCCCTCCCTCCTCAGCAGCCTTCTCCAGATGCATTAAAATGATATTTTTTTAAAAACTACCCTGAGAGCTCATTTCTATCTGCTAGAAATTGCCACCCACTCATGCTTTTTCTCTCCAAATAACTTGTCAAAAAAAGAAGCCTTTCCCAAATTTAAAGTCTTGCAAGAGATAGTACAACAAAGGTAGCCCAGCTCCTCCTCTCAGTGCCATCTTGGGGTGCTTTTTGGTAACCCTATGATTTGAAGAGTTGGTGGGTGGCAGGGGCAGAGTGGGGAGTGCTGAGAGCAGAGGCTGTGCCAGTCACATGTGGAGGGGAGCAGAGGACAGGGAAAAGGTGTGCTCGCTGCCCAGGCTGGAGGTCCTGGCACCGGTGCAGAGTAGGATCTGCTCAAGAGACCTGCAGTGATTGTGGCTGAGTCCAGGTGATCTCGAGTCCCTGGAACCCGCAGGATGGCCTCACTGACCCTTGCCAAGTGGCCCAGAACGCCTGTGGGAGCCTTTCAGTACTGACTGCCATATCCCTGTAGCCACCTGGAAGCTGGTGGCATGGTGGCACACCCAAAGAGAAGGGCTCCCCGTGAAGAAGTTACTAGCAGATCCTGTGCACAGACTGAAAAAATCAGTGTGGCAAGGTTTCCTGGGCACTTGCTGCTTTCCCTGCCACCCCGCTCCTGCTGCCTCCTTCACTCTCACTCCTCTTAACGCTTCCTCTTTTGTATTCCCAGAGGCCATCAACTGTTTGATGAGAGCCATCGAGATCTACACAGACATGGTAAGGGCCTGTCCCATTAGCATCCCTGTCTTCGTACTCCCAGCACCAACAGAGTTCTTGTTCTGCCACAGAGCAGATGGAGGAGTGGGAGCTCAGGAGAGCTTGGCCACCTAAACTGGGCTAATGGCCTCGCCTTCCTGCCCTGCCTCTGTCCTCTGGGGCCATCCTGCTTCCCTTTTAGGAGTTATGGCTCCTGGTGTGTGTCTGTGTGTCTGTGGTCTAAGTAGCAATTCCCAGCAGCACAGAAGGCCAGGCTGCTCTGCTCCAGGTGGGGTGGGAAGTTCCTGTCATGGGCCACCTGTCGGCCCTGTCCTTACCAGGGGCACAGGCCCCTGCCCTTTTCCGTGTTCAGAGCAAGCGGTGCTGCACTAATGTACCTACCAGCAGTAGCAGGCTCACTGAGCAAAACGCTGGGGGTGGCTGACTTCCTGCTCTGGGTGGTCAGCTCTCGTGAGCCCTGTGGGATGGTTGAGGGCAGGAACTGCAGGGGCATGGCTTACTCAGGGACAGGTCTACAAGCAGGAGTTGCTGAGACCCAGAACTAGGCTGGCTGGACACAAGGCCTTGTCCTTCCACTGCCCCTGACAAGGGGTGAGCAGCAGGGGCAGAGGCAGGCAGACGGTTCCAGGTGTATCAGACCCTGAGGACCCCTTGGAGCACACAGTGTGGACAGGGGAGGCTTTGAGACTGCACTGTAGGGACTCAAAACCCTCAGCCCTGGTTTAGCAAAGCCTTTTACCCAGTAACCCTGGGCCAGACTCCACCCCAGCCCCTCCACACACATCATGTACCTCTGCCTTACGGACAGGGTGGAACCAGGCCAACACACTGGGGGGCTGACTGAGATGGCCTGTGTAGTGTCTGCCCTGATGCCAGTCACCATGCCTGTTCTGCAGACCTCACTCAGTCCTGTAGTGAAGCAGAGTGGGGGGATTGTGAAGAGGGAGTCATGCAGTCCCATCCTCTGTCCCCAGGGCCGGTTCACAATCGCAGCCAAACACCACATCTCCATCGCTGAGATCTACGAGACAGAGCTGGTGGACATTGAGAAGGTGAGCGGGCAATGGCTGGGACCAGGTCCACTGCTTGGCTGCCCACCCAGCTGTGTCCTGGGCAGGGCATTGGGTGAAGGAGGCCGAATAGCATCCAGCCCACACCTGCTCATGTCTCCCCAGGCCATCGCCCACTATGAGCAGTCCGCAGACTACTACAAAGGCGAGGAGTCCAACAGGTAGCCCCAGCCCCATGCCCACCCCTCTGACACAGGACCCACTGCCACCTCCCTCACACCGCCTCCTTCCCACAGCTCAGCCAACAAGTGTCTACTGAAGGTGGCTGGCTATGCCGCACAGCTGGAGCAGTACCAGAAGGCCATTGACATCTATGAGCAGGTGGGCATGGGGCCCTGTCCATCGAGCAGTGGCACCTTGCCCTCCTGTCTACCTGTCTTGCCCCATCCTTGCTCCCTACGTGTGGGCCTCACCTTGTGCTCACCTGGCCAGTGGCTTCCACCACTCAGCCTGTGTGCTGTCCCCACTTCTAGGGCTGTCCTAAGGCCCCAGAACAAGGCAGCCTAGCAGAACCCACGGGTAGAGGCCCGGGGGTGGCAGAAGGGTCTGTCATCAGTGGGAGGCAAGGAGCATCACATGGGCTCCCCTCTGCCGGGTAGGAAGGGTAGCACTGTGGCCATGAGAAAGGCAGCAGCTGGCCCCAAGAGAGGGGCGGGCGCCGCCTCTCATGTTCTTTCAGCTGCCACCCCCCTGCCCACTGCATGTCAGCCTCCCGTGGGGCCTGACAGTAAGGTGCCACCTCCCCGCCTTCTCCGGCACCTCAAGAGGCTGTGGACACTTGGCTCCAGGCCTCCTGCCTGGGCTGGTCTCTGGCTCACTGCCCCGTGGTGCCAGCCTAAGCCCAGGGTACAAAACTACCTTCTGCTTGGCTCTTGGGGGTCCCTGTCCTGAGCTCATAGTGCTGTCGTACACGGCCACAGGTGGGGACCACCGCCATGGACAGTCCCCTGCTCAAATACAGCGCCAAGGACTACTTCTTTAAGGCAGCGCTCTGCCACTTCTGCATCGACTCGCTCAATGCCAAGGTGAGCCCAGGCTAGTGTTCCCAGGTCGCTTCTCAACCAAAAGAGCCTGCTCCTCCATGTGGCCCAGTTTCAGGCCTTAGGACCAGAAGCCCCAGCTGTCACTGGGATATTCTACCCTGGTGTTCCTCTCAGGCCCTGGAGGCTTTTGAGCTCCCAACTCGCAGCTGACTCCATGTTAATCCCTTTTGTAGTTTTTATTTTATTTAATTTTTTAATTTTTTTTCTGTATTTTGTAGGGAAGCATGTACAGGGTGTTCAGGGTCTCACTACTGGATTGGACTCATAGTGATCCGCCTATTTACAGCCTCACAAAAGCTGGGATTACAGGTGCAGGCCACCATACCCAGTCTCAGTTGCCATCTTAGCGCACCCCGGGGGCAGGCACAGCAGGCCTGGGGATGAACCACCACCACCACCCCCTGCCCTTGCACCTGCTTGTAGGTGCTTTAATCTGATGAGCTATGTGGCCAGCCCTTTGTAGTTTTTAATCTGTTACCCTATGAAGGCAGCACTAGCATCAGTCCATTTTGCAGACGGATATGCTGAGGCTGATTTCCTTGCTGAGGCTGCTTGGCTAGTGAACTGCAGCCCAGCATCCCAGACCCTGTGATTCTGGAGCTGGGCTGTGACTGTGACGTAGGCTGCAGCCATAGCCATGCCCAGGACTTGGTGGGGGAGCTTCACCTCTCTGGGGTCCCCTACCCAGACAGCAGGGGCTCTGCAGGGCCCAGGGCTCCCTTGTGTCTGCCCCTGTTCCTCTCTGGGCCCCAGCCCTCAGCCTGGCACACAGGTAGGCCCCTTTGTTGCCTAGCACAGACAGGCACAGAGGTGCTGGACATTTGCCCAGGAAACCCTCTCCATCCCTGTAGTCAGCCTGGTGCTGAGCTCAGCCCCGTGGAGGTGCTACCAGCAACAGTGCCAGGCAGCAGCAGAGGGCAGCCAGGGAGGACAGAGTGCTCCTCCTTGTTCCCCGCCAGCCCTCCTTGTTCCCCTCTGAGCCCAACCACTGTCTCTCCTGGTCCCTTCACTGGTTCTTCCTCTTCTTCCCTCCCCACCGCCCAGCTTGCTGTCCAGAAGTACGAGGAGCTGTTCCCAGCCTTCTCTGATTCCCGGGAATGCAAGCTGGTGAAAGTGAGCAGGGGACTCAAGGGGATAAGGGTGGGGTACACCTGGCTGGCCCCTGCATGGGGTGGGTGGCCAGCAAGGGATGCCTGGCTCCAGGATTTGTCCAGGGCCCCCCAGGGCTTGCATCTTGTTTCCTTTCTCTGCTGCTTTGATCTCCCTGTTCTGGATGAGAAGGACGAGAGGTGCCGTGGTAGCACTAGGGCCGGGGCTGGCCAGATGGGTTGGTGCCTCCAGGTCTCATGGGACAGGCGCCAGCATGCCACCCTGCCACCCTCTTCTGTCTGTGTGGGAGCCCCCATTCCTGCTCAGCCCTCGGCTCTGATCCAGGCCCTTACTTCCCATGCTCTTTGTTCACAGAAGTTGTTAGAAGCCCACGAGGAGCAGAACGTGGACGGCTACACAGAATCAGTGAGTGGCCGTGGCAGGCCGATGGGTCCCTGGAGCAGGCTGCCTTCTCCCGCATCTCCCTTCCAGTTTTGTCTTTGTTGTCAACTTCTGGGCTTGGGGCCCCAGCTGAGGAGCATGATTCCTCAGCCGCTCACCACAGGATCCCCACACGCAGACCAGGAGGGAATAGCGTGCTCACCAAGATGCCAGGTGGTGCCCTAAGGGTGGGAGGGAAGGGCACCTGGCCTCAGCTCCTCAGGGTTCACAGCCCCTCCACTCTGCCCCTGAAAGCCATGGTCTCTGCACCTCCTAAAGTCCCCTAGGCAGAGCGGTGGGCTAACTCAGGTTGTTGGGCCTTGTGGGTCCCCCAGGAGGAGCAGCAGGAAGCAGAAAGGAAGCCAGGGACTCTCCCTCTCCCTGGGGGACCCTACACCCCGCCTGTGTGGACCTCTCTCCTGTTCCTGGCTGTGTTCTGAACATTCTGAAACTCAGCTGGGCCCAGCCCAGGCTGCAGTGCAGTTCTCCAGACCTCCTCCCTGGCCTCCAGGAGTTAAGCCCCCCAGTGAGGACAGACCAACCCGTCATGCCCCACGGCAGGTTTGCAGAAGGCTGCACATGAGGGCCTGGCCACGAGGGACAGGCCTGGTCCACACCTCCAGGCCCTAAATAAAGAAGCTGTGCCTTTTTTTTTTCTTTTCTAAACTATATTTTCTCCCAGAGGAAATGTTAGGCCTATGGTAGTAAGGACACAAAAGTCAAGCTTCCCTGCTGGTGCCCCCATGCTCCTGCTCTGAGACCAGGGAGACTGGGACCAGGAACCTCAGGCTGCTGGGGCTGGACCCATGGGGCTGAGGCTGGGTGCAATGCTCTCCACGGTGCTGGCAGGTGAAGGAGTACGACTCCATCTCTCGGCTGGACCAGTGGCTGACCACCATGCTGCTGCGCATCAAGAAGACCATCCAGGGTGAGGAGGAGGACCTGCGCTAGGCTGCCGCCCACGGTTCCGTTTGGTGTGTGCAGCGGAGGTGGGCGGAGCCTGCTCAAGACATCCCTCCTTCCCCACCCGGGGAATCCCATGGGTACCAGGGCAGGGGTGGCTTGGCTCAGCAGCACCTCAGGGTGCCAGAGGCTGGGCCGCTGACCAGTCACCTCTACTCTTGCTCCAACCCTCGCCTCTGCCTATTTAAGCCCCCAACTGTGTCCTCACCCCCTAAATCAGCTGTACAAGTCTGACACGGCTTCTATGAGCACTGCTAGGAGTCAAGGGTCAGCTTCTGTCCCCAGCATCTGACCCGCCCTGTGGCTGATTTCTGCCCCCACTTTGGCCCCTGGCAGAGCTCTAAGCACAAGTAGCCACTGAGACCTGCTCACCTGCAGCCCAGGCTCAGGTTAGACCACAGCCCAGTGCCCCGAGAGCATCCCCAGACCCACCCCGCACTGCTCCTCCCTGTGATTGAGGTTTGGTCTGGGGGCCAGAAACTCCCAAGAAGGAAAATAAAAATTGCCACTTTTGCATGAGTCTCCTTTCCTCTCCTGCTGCTTCAGCCCTGTGGGTTGTGGGGTGCATCCTCAGGACAGGTTTGGCCGGGAGATGCCTGGGTGGGCCTGGGGTCCTGGGTTCGTCAGGATCCCCAGCCACTGGAGGGTAGAATGCAGCAGCCAGCAGCGCTGTTTGGTGGAGAGAGCTGGAAGAAACCCATCCCTCTCCCTCACCCACACTCTCCTGGAAGGCAGGCCCATTGCCCCAGTGACAGTTGTGCCATCTGTCATCTGGAGAGGAAGCAGGTTTGGTGGGTAGAGTGAGGCCTAGTGGGTGGGAAGGTTGGTAAGAGCCAACAGGAGCCCTTGCGAAGCAAAAGTGGGCAAGAACTGGCCACCTGAGCCGCGCAGCACTCGAGTTGCCCAAGAGAGGAGCATCCTGGTACTCGAGCTCCCTGGGCTGGGGGCCCTTGCTGAGGCCCTCCCTGGAGGAGCTAGAGTTTCACAGCCAGCTGTGATAGCAGGAGCAGTCTTGAGAGGGGTTGTAGGCAGCCAGGGAAACTCCCGAGAGTGCTGTTCCCAGCACAGGAGCCTGAGAGGTTCGTGTCCACAGGAGGGCCTAGGAGGGCCTTGCCCTGCCTTGCCCTGCCTTGCCCTGCCTTGCCCTGCCTTGCCCCGCCCTGCTGCCCCTCCCTCCAGCCCCCACTATCGGCTGATAATGGCAGCTCCCAGCTCAGTGAAGCCTCCTGAGACCTGGTGATGGTCATTAGTTGATCACTTGGAACTGGCGGCTGACAAAAGTGTGCCTTCTCCCTGCAGGGAGGGACAGTGACACTACTTAAGGTGGCATGGGCAGTTGGCCCACATCTGCACATGATCCACGAATGCACACAGGGTCCCCATTCCAGGAAGCACACGCAGGACCCCCTCATGGCTCCTGGGGGAAGGGCCTGCTTTATAGCCCATCACCCCCACCACCATCATACCTGTAAGGGCTTGCTTGCCTGGAGTCCCCACTTCATCCTGTCAAGTGGGGCGATGTCTCCTCTTGCAAGGAAGCTGTGAGAAAAATTTGACTGATACTGTGGCATCAAGTAAAAGCCCAATAAATGAACAAGGGGGAGTAACAGCAGCAGACCCATGCAGAGGGATCATTGAGGAATAAAGAACTATAGCCAATGTGACTGTGCCACAAAAGGAGCTCAGTAAAGGACGTGCTCATTGGCCACTGAGAGAAGTGGGTGGATCTTTTCTCCTTGAGTAAAAACATTTCCCACTTTAAAAGATGTGGCGCACACCTGTAATCCCAGCACTTGGGAGGCTGAGGCAGGAGGATCGATGCAAGTTCAAGACCAGCCTGGGCTACAAAAGTGAGCTCAAGGCCACCCTGAACTGCATAGCGAGACCCTGTCTCAAAAAAAAAAAAAAAAAAGATGCTGTTATGAAAACTATAAAGTCACCGTTCGGGGGTCCCAATATTAATTGCTTCTTGCAGCTGGTGTCTTTGGGTACCTCTCGGCCTGTGTGTGAGTTTGAATAAACTATTAGTTGGAACAAGCTTAGAGTAATTTCTGGGAACATAGGGGCAATATTTTTGTGACCCATCTTAACCTACCTTCCAACACCGGAGCCATGACCTCCCACTGCTCTTCGCACTCCCCGGGGCCCCTTCCCTAGGCTGGATCAGGGGGGAGTACGCAGGCGCATTGCGCCATGTTGTTAGAGGGCAATGGCTGTGGCTTCCTTACGTCATCAGTCTGCGCGTTGGGCGGGCGCTCGACGGTTTGGATCACTTCTGAAGTTGGGGCCACCCGAGCGACCTGCAGAGGGGCGTAATGGGAGAGGCAGCCGTGGCCGCGGGGCCTTGTCCTCTGCGCGAGGACAGCTTCACACGCTTCTCGTCGCAGAGCAATGTGTACGGGCTGGCAGGCGGCGCCGACGGTCGCGGGGAGCTGCTGGCTGCCACTCTTAAAGGCAAAGTTCTCGGCTTCCGCTACCAAGACCTCCGGCAGAAAATCCGGCTGGTGGCCAAGGAGCTGCAATTCAACTATATCCCCGGTGCGTGGCGCCGTGGAGGTGGGGTGTGTGTGTGGGGGGCGGGGGGTGGTTCATGGAATGAGGTGTTGAGGTCTATGAGGCTGTGTTGGAACTTAATCACCATGATGGGAGATTGAGATTGAGTGATTGAACAGAGTCAAAGCTAATAGGGGGCTAGGGAGATAGCTCCGTGGCACAAGTGCCTGTCTGGCAAGTGCAAGATCGTGAGTTCGAACCCCAGTCCCGCAAAAAAAAGCTAATAGTCATTGGGGACAGGACAGAAATAATAGGGGCCTGAAAGTGTTTGAGGTTTCCTGAAGCAGAGATGAATGTCAAGAGTGATGGTGCTCACCTGTAATCCCGGCTGCTTGGGGCACTAAGGCAGGAGAATCACAAGTCTGAGGCCCTCCTAGGCACCCTAGTAGCTTAATAAGACCCTGTTTCTCGGGATTCAATCCCCAGCACCATGTGCTGTGCCAACCCTGCCCCTGGGCATGCTGAGCCAGCAGCCAAGTCCAGGTGGGCGTGGTGTCCTATGCCTGTAATACCAGCACTGAGGAGGCCGAAAACAGGATTACTACAAGTCTAGCTGCATAGTGAGATGCTGTACTGAATACATTAAAAATAATAATGACTGTCTCAAAATAAGATGTAAAGGGGAGTGGGAATATAGCTCAGTAGCACATCCTCTGCCTGGCAAACTACAGGTCCTTAGTTCAATTCCTGATTAAAAAAAAAAAAAAAAGTTTGGGAATACAGCTAAGTGCAAGGGCCCTGAATTCAATCTCCAGTGCCACAGAAAAGGGGAGGGGGATCCCAGTAGACATTGGTTGCAGGTCATGGCGATGGTCATTAGTGAACAGAAGTCACCATGTGGGGTACCAGAGGCCCCAAAACGTGAATTTTGAATTGTACCCCTTCAGTGGATGCAGAAATCGTCTCCATAGACACCTTCAACAAGTCACCCCCAAAGCGAGGCCTGGTAGTGGGGATCACATTCATCAAGGTACTGATGGCACCCTCTACTTGCCCGGGTTCCTCCTCCCTACAAATGGGGGTCCCAGTAGCCTGCCCCAGACCTCTCCTGCTGCCCCTGAGGTCACTTTCCTCCCACAGGACTCGGGAGACAAGGGCAGTCCCTTCCTTAACATTTACTGTGACTATGAGCCCGGCTCTGAGTACAACCTGGACTCCATTGCCCGTGAGTGTGGCCTGGGGCCGGAGGGTGGGAGCGGGTCCTGGCAGGTGCCAGCCGCCCATCTGCCTGTGTCCTGCAGAGAGCTGTCTGAACCTGGAGCTCCAGTTCACGCCCTTCCAGCTGTGCCATGCAGAGTGAGTGTCCCTGCCACCCTGGTTCTGAGACCCCTTCTTACACCAAGAGCCTCTTTCCCTGTCTGGAAGATAAGGGATCATACTAGACCAGGAATTGAAAGCTAGAATGGCTCTAGGGCTCAGGGAGGTAACGGGACAGTGGGAAGGAAGCTCCCAGGGTAGTAGAGTAGGGAGCTCAGGCAGGGCAGGGGCGCACATAGCAATCAGGAGACCACACTGCCCATAGTCAACTGGCTTCTGTCATTCCCTTTTAGAGTCTTGTGCTTCTAAAGTGAGTGTGGACCAGACAGCCAGGGGACTACCATCTTGTCATCTCCAGAGCAGATAATCTGAGAGAGCTCACTGGACACCCGTGTGGTAGAAACCTAAAATTTGTAGGTTCTAAGGTTCTAGATTCTGACATTCCCAGATCCAGAGATGCTGAGTTTTCTTTCTTTTTTGTTGTCTTTGAAACAGAATCTTGCTATGTAATCTAGGTTGACCTCAAACTCGCAGCTATCCTCCTGCCTCAGCCTCTCAAGTGCTGGGATTACAGGTGTCCATCACAGCTGCTGAGTTTTGTACAGTTGTGACATCTAAGACTCCAAGATGTGAAAGTGCTACAATTCTACAGAAGCCAGTCTTCTGAGAGTCTATGCAATGTCCTGCCATTCTTGTACTGCAAAGAGATGGCAGGCTGGGCGTGATGGCGCACACCTATAATCCTAGCGCTTAGGAGGCTGAGACAGGACAGTGGTTGAAAGTTTGAGACCAGCTTATGCTACAAAGTGAGCTCGAGACCAGCCTGAGCTGCAGAGTGAGACCCTGCCTCAAAAAGACAAAAGCAAAAAAAAAGTAAAGAAAAAGAATAAAAGAGTGGGCTGGGGAGTGTGGCTCAATCAATGCACAGACCTTGGCTTCAATCCTAAGGGTCAAAAGGAAAGAAGGAAAGAAGTGAGGAAATAAGACAGGAAGGCAGACAGCTGGTTGGATCTGGTCTGTGGTCGTAGATCACCAATCTAAACCGAGATAGTGATGCACTGATGTCCCAGGTGTGAAGATTGGATGCTCCACTGTCCCCTCAGTCTCCCATGTCCATGGTGGCAGTTTCCAAAAGTTCCAGTCTTCCAAAGGAGACAGAACTTAAGAAATGCCAGGTCCCAGATCTGAAGAGGTCCTTCCGTGCCCAGGTCCTCGCAGGTGGGCAGCTGCGCCGCTTCCATAGCTTGGGGCAGCACTGTGAATCCACTCCTCTGCGCTTCTGTGAGTGCTCCCACCGACCACATTTCAAGGAGCCAGAGTACTAAGGAGCTCTGAGATTCTAGAGCTGGATCTGGGGCAAGAATCCTGGAGTGCTGGGGTTCTTATGGGCAAGAATTTTTGCAAGAGAAATTTATAAAATACATGAACTTAGCCACACCCCGGTTCTTCCACTCAGGGTCCAGGCTGGGGATCAGCTGGAGACCGTGTTTCTCCTGAGTGGGAACGACCTGGCCATTCACCTCTACAAGGAGGTAAGGTGGAGCGCAGCCTTATTGGGCGTCGCTGTGGGCTGGCACTCGGGTGTGGGCACGAGGCTGGTGGCTGGCTGCCGCCAGGGGCTCAAGCTGAGTTCTGTTCCCCCAGAATGAGGGGCTGCATCAGTTTGAGGAACAGCCCGTGGAAAACCTCTTCCCAGAGCTCACAAACCTGAGCAGCAGGTAAGAGAGGCCCTCAAGAGGCCAGAGGCCCAGGGCTACAATTGGAGAAGTCAGGCTGCAGGGTCCCTGGGCTACGGGGAGGGCGTGGATGCTCCTGAGAAAGCAACATTGTGGGGCTAAGACGCAGTAATGGTCTCTGTCCTGCCCATCTGTCTGTCCATCCTCCCACCTGCCAGCGTCCTCTGGCTGGATGTCCGCAACCTCCCTGGCACATCACGCCGTCTCTCGGCCCTTGGCTGTCAGAATGGTTACGTCCGCGTTGCCCATGTGGACCAGCAGAGCCGAGGTGAGGGCTGGGCCTGGAGTTAGGGGTCTCAAGCAGGAACTGGGCCCCAGGGCCAAGGTCCTGAGCCCCGGCTCTCCATGCAGAGGTTTTGCAGACGTGGACAGTCCTACAGGATGGCCCCATCTCCCGTGTGATCCTGTTCAGCCTTGCAGCCCCCGAGCGTGAGTGCTGAGCCCAGGCGTTGAGATCCCGCCTTTCCCTTGGTGCTCTCACCTTCCCTCCTCACGCGGTGACTTTGTCTGGCCCCTACACTGGCCCCATTACTCCCATGGGCTGACCACTGTCCAGCACTCAGGCCCCGGGGGGGGCTACTGCTTCCTGTTCCCCTAGTTTCTGACATCGCCTTGACGTTTTCTCTGTTCCCTAACTACACTCTGCCTTCCGTCCCTTAGGCTACCTGTTATTCCCCAGACCTTGCACTGTGGTCTAACCTAAGGCTTTTCAGTTCTGGTCTCCCCTGTGGCTCTCTCACTGTGGTCTAACCTCAGACTTCCTAACTGTTGTCCAACGGCTGCTTCTCCTTGTCACATTGGACCATGGTCACTGCTCCTGTGGTCTAACCTCTGCTCCTCCATTGGGTGGCACAACCTCAGTCCTTTACCCTGAGGTACCACGTGTGTTCCTCCCACTGGCAGGGAAGAGGGAGTGGGAAGAGCCTAGAACCTGTCCCCTCAAGCCCATACCCTCCCTAGTCACATTTCATCTGCAGAGGCCAAGGACAGACCAGAGCAGGAGGAATACAGCGTGCTCGTGGCCAGCATGGTGGAGCCAGCCGTGGTGTACTGGTGAGGGGCTGAGGCTAAGCTGGTGTCTGTCCACTGAGGCTAACCCGGTCGTTCTGAGATCCCTTGGGAGTGCGTCTTCAAGCTGGGGACAGGGGATCCCCAAAAATAACAGCGGGCTTTGCTCTTGAGAGAGCGGTGGCCCAGCCTCCTGAGGATGGTACACACATCCAGACCATGGACCAGGGCCCTGCGTGCCCCCAGGGGGACAGTGTGGGACCACAAGGATATGCACACTGGAGAGAAGGGAGCCCTGGCTGCAGGAGGAGCAGTGCATTTAGACCTCAGGAGGGCGGTGGGACAGGTACCTGGCTCACGTCACCCTGCAGTCTGACCTCAGTCTCCCCATGGTGCTGGGAACCGTCAGGGACCTGCTGAACCGCGGCCTTGAAGACCAGCTTCTCCTGCCTGGCAGTGACCAATTTGACAGTGTCCTCTGTGGCCTGGTCACCGACGTGGACTTGGATGGACAGCCAGAAGTCCTGGTGGCCACCTATGGCCAGGTGCGCTGTGAGGGCTGCAGCTGGCATACACACCCATGTCCCTGCACCATCCCCACCAGCCTGGGTGACCATGACCCCTGCCCTCTGCAGGAGCTGCTCTGCTATAAGTACTGTGGCCCAGAGTCGAGGCACCCTGAGGCTGAGCGTGGCTTCCGCCTGCTGTGGCAGCGGAGCTTCTCAAGTCCCCTCCTGGCCATGGCGCACGTGGACCTGACGGGGGATGGGCTACAGGAGCTGGCCGTGGTCTCCCTGAAGGGAGTGCACATCCTGCAGGTAACCGGGGATCCCAAGCAATCTTGTGCCACCTGCTCCAGTGGGGTTTGGGAAAGAATCAAGGGATCCAGGCCCAGAACTAGGCAGAGGCCACTCCTAGGAGCCAGGGCAGGTGGGGCACCAGCCTGGTGAAGGAGATTTAGATTCCACTTCTGTTACTCCCACCCCTGGTTCCCCCCACAGCCTCCTCAAATTTCACTTGTTATTCTGGTCTCAGATTCGTGATCTTCCTGCCTCAGCCTCCCGCATAGCGGAGGTCTAAACACATTGCCGTGCTGGGTTTATGTCATACTTCTCACCTTTCCCTCCAAGTCTGACCGCCAGCTAGTTTACAACTTTTTGCTGAGTTTAACCAGGAGCAATTCTCCTTTGATCAGACCCCTGCAATTTCTTTTATTTTTGTTAGGGGGGCAGGTGGGACCGGGGTTCAAACTCATGACCTTGCTCTTGCCAGGTAGGCATTTGTGCCACAGAGCCATCTCCCCAGCCCCTGCAATTTCTATTAAAGCCAAACCTTTCCCTCTACTCTGACTTCTGAGCTCCCCCTTCCCCCACCCCAGTAGGCAGAGGGTTGTGTTTGCATTCAGATGCTCCAAGTCCAGCCTGGGACCCTCTGCCTGCTACAGTCTGACTTCCTGCCCTTCCCACCAGGGCTGGTGCCCCACCCGTACTCGCGTGCTCACTTCCTCCTCCCGTCTGGCCTGGCTCCAGGATCCTTTCTGCTATGATCTAACCTGGGATTTTGCTGGGGGTTCATTCGCCTCGGGAGCTCTCCCCTAGTCTTTGCTTGGGTCTTTCTCCGCATTTGGACCTCAGGAAAAGAGAAAGGTTTGAGGTTAGACCTCAGTGGAAGTGCTTGAGGTTAGAGCCAGTAGAGAGGGCTGAGGTTAGACCCTAGTAGAAAGCATATAGTTAAACCACAGTGGGAAAGCCTGAGGTCTGCCTTTGAGGAAGAACTCCGCCCGCCCGCCGTGATCGAAGTAGCCCAGCCCTCATTACACTGATTTGAGCCATTTCACTGTCATCTCTCTGCCCTGTCCACTGAGGTCTAACCTCAGACCCTCTAACTGGGCCCTGCCTCTGGCCCTCAGCTTCAATTTATACTTTCTCTGCCCTGTTGACTTGTGCTTTGCTGCACAAAGGGTCCCACTTTCGTCCCCACCCACCTTGGGATCCATCCTCGCCCTCCCCAGTGGGAACCTCACTCCTCCTCTCACAGTGTAAATCTCAGCTCAGCCCGTCTCTGCCCTTCCCCTGCCATCTCTCCAGACCTCCGCCCTGAGCCCCAGCCATTTTACTCTTCCCATCCCACAGTGCTTTGCTTTTTGCTCTCCAGCCTCAGCTGAGCTCCTGGCTTGGGTTACCCAGCTCCAAAAACCCCGACTGCTTTGGTCTAATGAGTATCCCTGCCTTGGTCTCACCTGGTTCCTCCTCCTTTGTTCCCCACAGCACAGCCTGAGCCAGGCCGCTGAGCTGGTCCTCACCCGGCTTCAGCGTCAAGTGGAGCAGAAGAGACGGGAGGCACAGCGACCCGGGGCCAGGGCGGGCCTGGGGCCTGCTGAGACCACAGCCTCCTGAGCCCTCGCCCACCCAGGCTTTGCAGGCCTGGGGTGGTCCATGGGGGCTCACCTGCAACCATTGGCGGGGACCAGTGTCCCTAAGGAAGGAGTGCTCCCCTCAGGGCCCTCCCATACAACCTGCTAACCCTGTCCTCTCTCCCTCCATGCTGCTATTTCCAAATGGGGTGATCCCACCCAACGCCCTCCAATTATTTGTGTCCATAGAACAACATGTTCTCGGCTGTTTCTTTTCTTTGCAAGCATTTATTGAGCACTTGCTGTGTGGTAGGATTGTAGATCCGTGTTGGGTCGTAGATTCACCCAGAAGAATTGGGGGACGAGGAGAGTTGGAGGGGATCCAGGGCTAGAGGTCAGACCTAGAAACAAGACAGAGGTGAGAGCCCAGTTAAAGTGCCATGGAAGATGTGCGATGTCAGGGAAAAGTCTCAGGTGAGACACCCACCAGTGAGCTGGTCCCAGCGGAGAGAGCGTGGGTGAAGTTGATCCCTTCGGGGACCACTGAGACCATCCTAGGGGAGAAGTGTGAGATAGATTCTAACTCTACATCCCAACAAGGTGGGGTGAGGCTGGACCCCCATCGGAAGAGGTGGAAATCAAGTCTTGGAGGAAAGGCTGCAAACAGAAAAGGACTGCTGGGAAGGCTGTATCAAGTGGTGGCAGAGGGTCTGCGGCCCGGCTGCCTGTGAATAATCCTGAGGTTGGACCCCAGGGAAAATTACTGTGGTGAGCTGGGCATGGTGGCACACACCTGCCATCCCAGCGCTTGGGAAGCTGAAACAGGAGGATTGTCACGAATTACAGGCCAGCCTGAGCTACGTAGCGTGACTCATAAAAACAAAAACAAGGGCCGCCTGATAGCTCAGTGGACTAAAGTGCCTGCTTTGCCAGAGCACGCTGGCCAGGGTTTGAGCCCCAGTATGCCAGTGCTGGCCCCGCCCCTGGGGCACCCTGAGACGATGATGAGACTGATGGTAGTGGCAGGCACCTGTAATGCCAGCACTTGGGAGGCTGTGATAGAATCACTACAAGTCTGATCTATGAAGTGAGACCCTGAACACCCTGTAGACCCCACCCTAAGTACAGAAAAACAAAGAAAGATGGTGGGTTAGACCTGAGTAGTGAGCCAAGGTTAGGTGGAACTGCAGAAGATAATAACAGTTTAGATCCCAATGGAGGCGGGTAGGACCCAGGATGTGCTGGGCTGGGAAGGGGCTAGACTTCCCATCTGAGAAGCCCAGGTCTTTGGAGACTTGATCCATAGTGCACCCAGCTGGTTTCCCCAGCTGGTGGCTACAGGAACTGCCTGCTCCTGTGCTCCCTTCTCTGGAACCAGAGGAAATGAGGGTTGTACCTCTCGGAGTGGCAGATGCTGGCAGTGACAGAAGTCTCTTTTCCTCCGCCACCACTGACCAGGAATAGCATCCAGGTCTGCAGGGTTTGGGGAGTGGGTCCTGAGGAGGAGCCAAGCTAGGGCTAGGCGTGGGTGGGACACCTGTTTCCTGGGTGGTTGGGGGGGGGGCAGGGTCACCTGGCCAGGTGTCCGCCTTCCTCTGTGGAAGTCTCTGGAAGTCTGGCCATCTGCAGCGATGGTAAAGACGCAGCCTCCTCTTGGCCACGGTTTTGGGGAGCTAGGAGCCTACGAGTGCTTGGCCAGGCCCAGGCGTGGGAAGTGGCAGGGAGTTAGATCCTCTCCCTCCTGGCAGCAGGCCCAAGGGTACCCAGCCAGGAGCGGCAGTGGGCACAGGCTGCTGGCCTGAGTGGTGTCTGCCCCACCACACCACCTGCCCGCAGAGATCAGTGCTCTGGGCCAACTCCCTCACCTGGCGTGGGTAGGCATGAGAGCCCACGGGACCTGCCTGTGTCCTGATGGCTAGGTCACAACCATGCATCTTTTGTGTGCGCTTCTGGGCTCTGGACTTGTGTGTCCCCGAGCCCCTGACCCCTGCCAGGGACTTTACAGTTTGCTTTCTGACTTCCGGCCCTATTTCCACTTGCAGCCATGTGGTGGTTAAGGGTGTAAGGGCTTGAGCCACAAATCACCCATGAGTCAGTCTTCCTACCAGTGAAACAGTAACTATCTTTGGTGGGAGAGTTGATTGTGTCAACACGTGTCAGGGGCTTATTAAAACTAGCCTGGGTGCCTGGCCGGAGGGCCGGGCGGCTGGCAACTGTGCCTCCGGGTTGTCCGCAGGGCAGCACAGTGTGTGAATCTGGATCTGGATCTGACTCTGGCCGGGAATTCTCGCCCTCCCCCCAGCCCTAGGAGCCTGGAACTATTTGTGGCCGTGTTTGCGTCTTGTGGCCCTTGTATGGGTCGGAGATTCGGCCTGGGTATGTGCGGAGGGGGGCCGGGGATGCCTCTGACACACTCACCAAGGCACACGCACACGCGCGGGCGCCTTCGCTGCTGTCCCCGGCCCTAGTGCTGAACCCAAGCCCGAGTTAGAGGTGTAAACCCCCCACCGCAGCGCCCCCGCCGTGGCGACCAGGCCCCGCCCACCGCCCGCGCCGCCCCCGCTCCGGCTCCGCCCCCTCCTCCCGCCGGCCCCCTCCCCGCGTCCCCCCCCCTGCTGCTCCTCCCCCGCCCCCTCCCTCCCCTCCTCCCTGCTCCCTCGCGCTCCCAGCTCTGCTCTTCTCTGCCTGGCTCCCTCTCCTCGGGCGGAGTCGCCCACCGCTGCCAGCCCCGTGCTGGGGGACCCATCCCAGGCCGCAACCGCAGGTAAGAGACCCCCAATGTGCGGGGGCGGGGTTTCATCACCGAAGTGTGCTATTCCGGGTGCGCTGGAAGAGCGGGGCGCTTCCTTGGCTGGCTCTCGGGGATGGGGTCGGATGGGCGGGGGTGGAGGGGTGGTGCTGCCCCCGGAGAGGGGGTGCCCTCCTCTGCTGCCGGGCGGGTTACGGGACGGGACACCCCTGCCCAGGGACCCGGGCGAGCCCGGTGTCCTGCTGCCCCCCTCCCGCGTCTGGGTCTCATCTCTGCCTCTGCGCCGCTCTGAGGACCCGGGCTGCCTGTCCCGACGCCTCTCAGGGTCCCTCTGCTCGGGTCGCTCTGTGGCTTTCCTGGCTCTGACTCCAAGCCCTCCGGTTCTCTCTGCCTGCCCCTTGCGCCATCTGTTATTTCTGTCTCTGCGCCCCTGTCTAACCCATCCTGGGGCTCTGTCCGTCTGTTCCTCTCCATGTCCGTCTGTCTCTCATTCTCTGTGTCTCCCTCTTCCTTCTAGTCTCTGGGTATCTCCCACCTGGCTCCCCTGGCCTCTCCCTGTCACCCAGCCTTTAACTCTCCTCCCACACACCTTTGTCTCCGCCCCTGGCTCAGGTTGACCTGGCCAGAGGGTCTCCCCAGAGGGGTGTCCCCGAGCCGCCCAAAGGCCCCCCTCCCCGTCCCTGCTTTGCCCCCAAAGCATCACCCTCTCTCCAGGACAGAGCCCCTCCCCAGTCCTGCTGGCTGTCTAACCTGTAGCCTTTGCTGTAGCGCTTGGGCTTATTCTTTCCCCAGTCCAATCTCTCCCTTCAAACTGGACCAGTCCCACCCACAGTCTGACTTCCATATCTCATGCCGTTTGTCCGTTTCCTGATTTATCTTTTGACAGTTATTGTTGCTTTGGACACAGCGCTAGATCCTGGGTCAGGTTGGGCTAGTCCTGCCTGCAGCCTCCCTTCCATCCCACAAGACCTGCCAACCTCAGACCTGTCTCCTGAGGACAGGTCACAGAGGGTCCCCATGTTCTCGGGGACAGAGCCCTCTCAGGTCCAAGAAAGCAGCCCCGTGCTTCCATGGAGTGGGGGTGGGTGGCTGGGCAGATGTGAACCTGGGCCTGAGCTGGAGCTGAAGGGTGCTCTGTGTGTGTGTGTGTGTGTGTGTGTGCGCGCGCGCCATACGTGTGCACGCTCGCACGCGTGCCTGTGTGTCCACTGCCTCCCTGGCCTTGAGCGAGGTCCCTGACCTGTGTGAGAGATCACACTGCCCTGCACTCCAGATGGCTGAAAAGGTCCCCAGGTTAGGAGTCCAGCGCCCTGACTCCATCTCCACCTAACTGCTGACTCCAAGCTGTGTGACTTAGCCCAGTGCCTCCTGCTGTGAGCCTCAGTTTACCCATCAGTGCATGGCACCCCAACACAGGTGCTCTTGGCTGTGACCCCAGGCTGGCACAGTGCCGGCTGCTGTGATCACCTCCCCTCCCACAAGTGCACAATTCCACTTTGCAATGCCCCACCCTCTCCTGTGGGACCCACACACCTGCTCACCCCACCGCATGCTGGGCTGCAGCTTGAGGAGAGCCCCAGGCCAGCCCCACCCCATCCCCGCAGCCACTGGGCCACCCACCACGGACCCAGCAGCCCACCAGGCCCTGGGCGGGTCGCCTTCTGCCCGCCTGCTCTGCCTCCTGCTCAACCTGATCGTTCTTCCCCTGCTTTCTAGGCCCAGATTAGGTTCCAGGGCTGCTGGTAGACAGAGGCAGAGGCAGTGCTCTGGCTGTCCCTGGCGGCTCGCACCGGGTTTACAAATATTTATCCAGGGCCTTCTCTTCCGACCCCTCCTCCCCTGGGGCCCCAGTGAGAGGACTCTGCAGGAAAAGGCTTTGAGCTGGACCGCTTTCCCCAGCCCCTGGGGAGGGGGCTGGGCCAGAGAACGCTGGGCAGGGCCATGGGCAGCGGCTATCCCAGCTCCCCTCAGAACTACCGCACAGGGACAGGTGGTTGGACTGTAGGGGGAACTTCCCAGAAGGAATTCATGGCCCTGCTCCGAAGAGGAGGGCGGAGAAGGGAGCCCCAGCAAGGCTTTGCTTTGGTTCCTGGTGGGTTTGTAATTACGCCTAAGTCGCTGCTAATTAGGGGGCTGCTAATTAGATGTATCATTAGGAGACTAATTGTGCTATGGCCCTTTAAGAATCATCCCTCTGCCCACCCCTGTTCTCTCTCTCTCTCTCTCTCTCTCTCTCTCTCTCTCTCTCTCTC
>PVKN010002988.1:0-39598 GCA_004027915.1 Capromys pilorides
TTTTATTTATTTATTTATTTGTTTGCTTGTTGTGTTTGTTTGTTTCTTTATTTATTCATTTTGTGGCTGGCTCAGCCTGCCCTGGTGGTGGCGCTGGCGCAGCATGTGGTGCCAGGGATCGAACTGCAGTCCCCGCAGTTGCCTGAGCCCTCCTAAGCAGGCGCTTTAGACCACTGAACCATCTCGCCGGCCCTCATTTTTTCTTGTTAAGTCAGAAAAAAATCAGGCCAGGGGCTGAGCTACTTTGTTCTTTCAAAGAATTAGTTTTTTTTTATTCTGTTGTAGTCAAGGTTTATGAGAGAATAGACTTAATGAAGTACATGTAATTTATAGGATTATTTTATAGTATTCATCTAAAAATATCCAAAGCAGAAGACGGCAGGAGATCTGTTCATGCAATGGAGATCTAAAAATTCCAGCTGAGGGCCTGGATCTCACAGCAATGTCCTACCCAAGTCCAGCTGGAGGCCTAAAGCCCAGGACAATGTCTCATGCAAGCTGGAATCAACAGAAGGCCTAAACGTCAATGGTGGAAGCTAGAAGGTATGTGCCAGTCAGATAAAGGATCTGTGTCAGCAGACTGAGGGATCTGTGTTAGAACAAGCAAGTGGTAATCAAGGTAAAAATCAGATCCTTCCGAAAAAGAACCACAGCTATCTCAGTGACAGCGAGGATTGAAGCTTCTCTAACAATGAAAAAAACTGAATTCATAACCGACAAACCAGTGTAACAAGCTTCTCCAGGAGAATCAACAGCACATTATCTTCTTCTTTCTCCTTTCACACTGCTGTCAACAGCCCTCAGGTGGGCCTTCCACACCTAGCATCACACTGATTCAGGTCGGCTGGGTGTTACAAGTTGACCATTCATTAATCCAGCACAGATTCATTGAATTATACTTCACAATTTGATTTTTTTCCCCTGAGTTAGTGACATGCAGTGAGACAGCATCAGGGGATGCTGAGCAGCAGCAGTGCGCTGCGCCTCTCACCCAGCCCAGCAATCGAGAAGGGAAACAGCCAACGCCCTACAGTGTACTGTGCAGCCGAGCTAAGTTGCTCAGTAAGGGTCTTAGTCACCTTTCTGTTGCTAGGACAAAATACCTAACATACACAAGTTAAAGGAGAAAAGATCTATTTTGGTTTATATCTTCAGAGATTTTAGTCCATGGTCAGCTGGCTTCATGAAAGAAACATGGCAGATATGAAGAAGCAAACCCACCCTACTGCTGGCAGCCAGGAAATAGAACAAAGAAGAGCCAGAGAAAACAATATATCCTTGAGAGCCTCTCCCTAGTGGCTTTCCTTCTCCAACTCCCACCCCCGTAGTAGAGTCAGCTGTGGATTCATCCGTGGTATTGATGAAGGCAAAGCCCCCCTGATCTAACTGCTTTCAAGAAGCCCCATTCCAAACACATGACCCTTCTGTAGGATCTTTTTTCATTAAAGCCATAACAGTAAGTTGTGTTTTAAAAATATTTTTCCAAGCAGGTATCAAACTTAAGTCCTTGAACTGGTTTGGCAACCACTCCACCACTGAGCTATATTCCCAGATGTTATATGTGTTTTTTGACCCATGATACTTGTAATCTATGATGAATTTATTGGGACATCAACCATTATATGTTGAAGAACATCTGTGTTTCACATGTTATGTATTACAAGGAATCTCACATGTATATGAAACAAATATAAAAGAAGAAGCCAGAGTATCTATAGCATAGACTTCCTAAAGAGACTGGATTAAAATTCAGGAAAATTTCCTAGAAAATAGAACACACACACTAACAGCAGAAAACAAGATATTTTAAAGGAATAGAACCCACAGTTGAGTAACAGGAATTCCCAAAAGGAAGCATAGAAAAAGAAAAAAAAAAAAAAAGGAGGAAAAAGGCTTTAATGAAATAATTCAAGCAACTTTTCCCAGAATTGAAAAATAGTTTCCAGATTTACAATGCTCATGGATACCCAAATCGTGGGTAATAACGGATGCACACCAAGTCACGTCATTTTAAAATTTCGGAACACTGAGGGAAAAAAAGAAGATACCCCAAGCTTCAGGAAAGGGAGAACAGAGAAGAAATAAATGAGGGAGGGAGAAGAGAGAGAAAGAGAGAGCAAGAATAAATCTGGTTTGTTTAAAAAGCTGGGGAATCACAGCGTTGCCTTGGGGCTGCCCATCAACACTGGGATTATGAACATTACTGCCTTTTAACTGCACAGGATGCAATTTCCCACCCTCTCCTCAAATGTGGAATAAAATAACATTTCTCTGCATGCATATTCTAAAGATAGTGGCCTCCCAGGTGTCTTTTTCAGGAAGCAAGTGGAGGCTGTCTCCCTAGAGTAAACTCCAAAAGCATGACAGAAAATGGTGTCCAACCCAACCAGGAAACCAAGGGAATCCTGGACAGGTATGAGGGGAGGAGCAGGAAGATAACTGTGCTGTCGGCTCTGAGGGCAACCTGTCGATGGGCAGTGGAGCAGCTTAGAAGGCTGTCCCCTCAGTGTGCTTTGCCAGTGTACCACAACTGTTTCACCTTTCTTGTCATAAGCCAAGAAAGGAGCACAGAGCCAGAAATCATATAACCTAGAAAACTTCTCTCTGCCTTCCCACCCCTCTTCTCGGGCCACCTTTGACTTGCCGCATGGCTTTGCCCAGGTGTAGGATCACAGCATCAAGCCCCTACAGGGACCGGCTCTGGAGAGCAAGGTCAATGGAACCCCATACACCACTGCACCCTCATCACAGAAGTGCAAGGGCTAACAGTGCCCCCGCAACCACCACCCTCAGGCAAGCTGCAGCCCTCAGGCAACAGGCTGGGTAGAGAAGAGCTTATCTTATCATTTCATAATGTTTCCTGGACAGTACCATGTGACACAGTCCCAGCTGTCTCTAGCAGTGGCCAAGTCAATATCGCAGCCATGGGTTACTTTTCTTCCTGTATCATCTCCTGCTTCAGCCCTGTGGGGTCACTTTCTGGCATAAACTGCCAGCACGCAAACCTGCCTCCTAGGTTCTGCTTTCTGATAGAATTCAGGCTAAAGCCCCAACCCAGGAAGGGGCCAATTCCATGCATGATGACAAAGTCCTAGGATGGCAATGGAGCAAGAGATGAAAGAATAACTCCAGCTCCAACAGCAGGCAGGCAAAGGCTTCATGGGGGTAGAAATAAACCGAAACTCGTATTTGACCTCTGCCATAACTGATCCTGCGGAAAGGAGAGATTGGAGTAAGGGAACTAGAACAGTACATACCCATTTAGGCTTATCAAAGGTCAACCCTGCCAACAAAAGGTCACAGTGATTATTCCTGGTGTAAAGGCTCAGCTCTGGAGGAGAGAGATCAGTGTCACAAAGCCTTTACAAACATCCCTACCCTGAGCATGAAAACAGAAATCGAGAGCAAATTGTCTAAATGCCATGAGCCCGTGTGACATTTCTATTTGCATTTAAAAAGAGCCAGAAGTGCTTTGATCCCAACACAGGTACGATGACTTCAGCACATCTATTGCGATGTGCATCACAAAGTCATGGGAAGGTATGTGCTCACCTGCGAGTACAATCCTGCATCGCCCAAAGAGGCCATCACAGGCGACCGGTGAGGTCTGACTTACACGTGTAGAGGCTTGGTGCATGGTACTGTACCACTGCTGATTTCTTAGCTTCAATAAGTAGAGATATAAGATATTGACAGTAGGAGAGCTCAGGTGAAGGAGGGAGAGGAACTCTCTAGTATCTGTGCAATGCCCCTGTTACTCCTCAATGATTTCAAAGTAATGTTTTTTTAGAAAGTGATAGGTATCTGTATTATTCAGGGTTCTGTAGAGCAACAGAACAAGCAGGATATGCATACAGCCAGCCCTCTCTGTCTACAAAGTCTGCAGCCATGGATTCAACCAGTCATTGAGCCAATTATTCAGGAAAAACAACTGTCTATACTAAATGCAAACAGAAATTATCATTCCCTGAACAGTACCGTAGAACAACTGTCTATATAACACTTATAACGTGTTAGGCATTATATGTGATTTGGAGACAGTTTAAAGTATACAATAGAACATGCATAGGTTAAATGCAATATACTACCATTTGTATAAAAGAGTTGAACACCCAGAGTTAGATATCCACAAGGAGCCTGAAACAAATTCCTCTTAGATACAGAGACAGGCTGGGGAGATAGCTCTGTGGCACTAGTGCTTGCCTGCCAAGTGCAAGGTTGTGAGTTTGAACCGCAGTCCTGCAAAAAAAAAAAAAAGTCACTGGGGCTGGCAAGATGGTTCAGCGGTCTAAAGCACTTGCTTAGGCAACCGTAGGGACCATGGTTCAATCCCCAGCACTGCATGCTATGCCAGCCCCACCTCCAGGGCAGGCTGAGCCAGCCATAAAAAAAAAAAAAGATACAGAGACAAATGTGAATATAAGAAGATTTATGGTAAGGTATTGGCTCATAGGATTTTGGAAGCTAAGAAGTTCCACGATCTACCATCTACAAACGACCCAGGAATATCAGTGAGTAGTTTAAAAGCTTGGGGACTGGAGCTGATGGCATAAATTTTAGTTTAGGTCTGAAAGTCTGAGATCCATCCTGTGGTGCACCATGAAGTTGACACATGAAGTTAACTATCCCAGTCTATGTTTGTCTATGTGCATCCTAGCCCGGGATTGTGACACAGAGTGGATGCTGGCACTTGCAGCTGGGCCAGGGAAGCTTATTTTATGACATGTGCACCTGGTACTACCTTCAGAAAAGTCAAGGTCATGATCAGAACACACAGGACACTTGCTCTGGGAGGCAGACCGCTAGATAGGTGCAGGGAGCAGACAGGGAGCACCCTCACATGAACGCCTGCGGGAGACAAGAGGAAGTCCAGCTGAGACCAAAGGGGCAAATCGGAGCTCTTCAATGGGGAGCAAAAGCAACCAGGCCAGCATCCCTTGCTTTTACCCATCATGCATTGGGCTACGCTGGGACAGGACACACTTGGTGCAGGTCACCCTGTGCCAGGGCACTCACTGCAGGGCAATAACTAAAGGAAACACCAGCCTTTCCCTGGAAAAGGCCTCTAAGGGCCCAGCAGTATAGCCAAAAAATATTCATAATAAGGTGGAGAAATGAACCAGTTTCTTTCTGTGTAATACCCTAAAAGTTTACGTGCTGTTTGATAATAAATGTTTCTGTCCTTTTCTCAGGAAATGATATTAAAGCTTAATGACAAAAGCAACTGAAGCAGATCTAGGATTTTTTGTTATTTAAAAATTATAGCAAATTTGGAAAGCAGAAAAGTAAAAGAAGAAAATTGATGTTCCATCCTACTTTGAGGGAAAAAGTGTGAACATCTTGGAATACTTATTTTTGGTGAAAATACGAAGATTAAAAGCCATTTTCAAAATTGTTTAGGGGCTCGGGCTGTGGCTCAGTGGTACAGTGCATGCTTAGGGCCAGCTGGGTTCAATCCCAGCACACACACAAAAGCAGTTTTCATTGTTTTGTCCAGCTGTTAGCATACAATAGATTTAAAATGACTCTTGTGTTCTTCTTTCTCCCTAAATATATCCTGAGCATCTCTGCACTTCATTATGAACTTCTTCGGTTACAGTGAGGGGCCCACAGAAGTCTTTTCCAGAAAGGAATGGGCCACCCCTGCTGTGCCAGCCACTCCTGGGGTCCAGGTTGGGGCTGCAGGGTGGGTGCACAGCCTGCGCTGATGGCTGCTAGAGCGTGGGGCTGCTGTGTGGCCGTTCCGGCTCAGTCGTGCAAAAGCAATAGCAGTCCCAGACGTTTGTTAAATTAATTTGACTCAAGTCAGTTCTATTCACTCCCCAAAACACTTAATGAAAGTGTTACAAACTTCTCCAGCAGAGGGTGATAGTTGTTTATTTCTAGATAGAAATCTTAGTTGTGCAGTTTGCCTCTGGTTACTTTGACAAAATCATATTCGATTGATTAATTGATTGATCGATTTATTTATTTATTTATTTATTATTTGGTGCAGGGTCTTGCTACACCATTCAGACTCATAGTGATCCTCCTGTCTCAGCCTCCCTTGCGCTGGGATCACAGCTGTGCATTTGCTTTTCGATCCTGAGAAGCAAAGAAACTAACTTAGCAGGTTATATGGTACAGTTAGTTAGACATAGTTTTGCAGAGGCTGTGGAGAGGAATAATCTCACAAACACACTTACTTGCTTATTTTTCTTTTAAACAATAGAGCCAATTGACCTTACAGTGTGCTGTTACGTTGCACTTGATTTTCACTGCTGGTGTGGACAGGAGTAGAGGTGAGGCTAGAGGGTGGGGCTTCTCCCCCTCGGCCCCAGTACAGCAAGGGAAATCTTTCATTGGCAAGGGCTGTCCTGTGCATTGTAGGCACTGGAGCAGCATCCTTGACTGTACCCACCAAAGCTAGTTATGCTCTGTCCCTCACTGTGACAGTCAAAAATGTCCCCTCAGAGAGAAAGAGACAAAATCACCCTCAGTTAAGAATTACTGACCCACACATAACCATCTGGGCCAAATATAGTTTTAAAAGACCAAAAATAAACTTTAGCAGATATCGTAGGGGGGTATTGACGACGACACCAGAAACATGCTTTTGTCCTGCCTGGAGCTCAGTACTCAAGAGCACTGCTTACTGCAACCTTGCTCTTGCCTTGCTCATATCCTTTAGAAGAAAGTTCCCCAATGGCCTTTCTTTTTTCCTTTTTTAATTGTACCAGGGATTGAACTCAGGGCCTTACACTTGCCAGGCAGGTGCTTATGCCACTGAGCTATCTCCCTAGGCCCCACAAAGTCCTTACTGTAGGTGGCTTGGTTTCAGTCTGTGGTGCTACTGGGAGGCAGTGGAGCATTTAAGAGATGGGCCCTCGTGGAAGGAAGGCAAGTCAGCCCGAATGGGCCCTGAAGGCCATGTGGCATCCCCAGCTCCTCCTCTCTTTGCTTTCCGGATGCCCTGAAGCCAGCAATTTCCTTCACCACTTGCTCCACCCAGGCTGTGCTGCTCCACTACAGAACCAAGAGCAAACAGCCATGGGCTGAAGCTTCCAGAACCAAATCAAACTAAACTCTTTATGAGAAGATTATCTCATATTATTTGTTACAGTAAAAGAAAGCCACCTGACACTTTAGACATCTATGTTTCTGACACCCATGTTATTTTATTGGGTCTCTGGCCTTGGGGAAAGGTGGGAGGGCAGCTTCTTATTTTTGGTTGCAGCTCATACTGCACTGCTGCTCGAGACAACTAATTCCTCCAACTCATCCTACCCAGAGAAGCTAACCAGAGCATCCTCCAATAAAACATGGAAGACTTTTCTCTATTTAGTTCGGTTGCGTTCATCTCACTTGTAAACAAGGATACTTAATGATGATCTCCAGACCTCACAACCAGTAAGTGACAGACCCAGGACCCAAACTCTGGAAATACTGACCTCTGTCAGGAGGACTTGAGTCTTAGCATGGATGCAGAGCTGAGGACTCAAGGCAATTCTCTGGGTGCACAAAAATGCTTTAATGTCCATTTCTTTTAAACCAGAAGAATGTTTACTATAAAAAATAAAATTTCATTTAAATTAAAATTTTAACTGATTGTATAACATGAACCTATATATTACTAAGGTGCTCTGCACTGTTTCCATACATGTGAACTCTGTGCGACATCCACATCAGGTTAAGTACACATATGTTCTCAAACCTTGTCTTTATGGTTAAAGCATTAACAAACCCTTTCCTCAAGCTCTGTGGAATGTGCAGGACACGGCGCTCACAGCTGTCCTGCTCTGCAACAGCTCGCCAGGGCTTCTTGCTCCTGTCCACTACTCAGGGCCCCTGATCAATTCTCCCCATCCCTCCCTGCCTCTGGTAACCGCTATTCTGCACTCCACTTCTGGGATAATCTCTTCTAGGTTCCATATGAGTGAGATCCTATTTGTGCATTTGTCTTTTTGGCTTGGCTTAACATGGTGATTAATGCAGCAATACTGAGTTCCATCTATGTTGTGGCAAATGACAAAATTTCATTTTTTAAGTGGATGAATAATAAAATTAAAATTTAAATTAAAAAAAACTTCTAATTTTTTATGGAAGAACGAATCCCCAAAAGCAAAGTTCCCTAGGCCCCACTATGTCACCCTCAGGTCTGATTATGCTGTGCTGTTTTTGGGGGATACAAGTAAAGCTGATATCAACCACCTGACATATGCCCAGTCTCAGGTTGGCAACATCAGTACAAGAGGAAAAATATTAAAGTGCATGCTATATAGTATGAGGTCAGTGGTATCATTGTCATATATTCACTTAATAAACATTAAAATGCCTTGGGCCAGCGAGATAGCCCAGTGATCTAAAGCACCTGCTTAGGCAAGCTTAGGCAACTGCAGGGACTGCGATTCAATTCCTGGCACCACATGCTGCACCAGCCCCACCCCCAGGGCAGGCCGGGCCAGCCATAACATAAATAAATAAACAAATAAATAAAGTAAGTAAGTTTTAAAAAAATAAAATGCCTTGATACAATTTTTTTTAAAATTTAAGATATTGCTGGTGCTGGGGCTGGGGAGATAGCTCAGTGGCACAAGCGCCTGCCTGTCAAGTGTAAGGTTGTGAGTTTGATTCCCAGTAACAAACAAACAAAAAAAAGATATTGCTAACTTTTTAATTCAAAAATACATTAATTCCCAATCATGAAAATTGAAGAGATTTTTTTTTGATAGTCTGGGTGTTGAAACCAGGTCCTTCAACATGTTAGGCAAGTTCCCTACCATTGAGCCACACTGCTAGTCCCTTGGAAAGGGAATTTCTTTTCTTTTTAATTCTATCATAAGTCTGTGGGTCACCAGGACCCCTTCATTTCCAACCCTTGATGGTGGGGACAGTGGGGAAGCTGATCACCTTCACTCATTTTACTGCACCCTATCTGTACCAGCTAAATGCAAGGCCACATCTTAGTCCACTGGGACCAACAAAATACTATGGTCTGGGTGGCTTCAATAGACGTGGAAGTTGGCAGCATGGCTGATTCTGTGAAGGCCGTGTTTCTGGCTGGCAGGCAGCTGCCTCTTCCTTGTGCCCTCACACCTCTGGTGCCTCAGCTTCTGACCAGGAGCACACTCATTCTGTCAGGCCAGGGCTCTACCCCTAGGACCTCATGTTACCTTGATCAATGCCACAAAGGCCCTGCTTCCAAATACAGTCACATGGCAAATTGGAAATTCAGCAGGTGAATTTGGGTGTGGTATGTGGTCAGAGTTCAATCCATAGCAAGTGAATTGGTCACATAATTTAGGGTGGGCATATTTTTAGTATTTAATTAAAAAGCAAACCAAGGAGGAAGGGTGGAATTCTTCATGTATTCTATCTAAAACCTTAGCTCTTCCCTGGCTCCAGTGAATTCAGAATAGAATGACGTCATGCACTGTTCACAATCTCTTCTCTCATTACTGGAATCGGTGAGTAATAGAGGTTATTTCTGTTGGAGGTGTGGTGGATATCTTGAGTTCGGTTCCGTTTCTTGATTGGAATTTGAGTTAGGTTTTTTCCTTCTTCTTTCCCACCCTGAGAATAGGAAAAGGTAGGATTCCTGTGTAGCAAGGGCAGCAAACTAATTGTTTAGGAAAGAAATTCAATCGACTATTCCATTAAGCAGCTTAACATTTCTTAGTTGTCTCTGCCACTAAGCTGTACTTTTCCACCACTGACTCAGATTTTGAACAATGCATTTTAACAGAAATATGAATAGAAATAAATTTTCAAGAACATTAGACTGGGGCACAAAATTATATTACCATCATATTTTGTTTTGTTTTATTTTTAATTTCTATTCCCTGAGCACATACTTCCTCCTGCTTGAATGCTTTCCCTTCTGACATTAGAATTTTTTTTTAATTTCAGATTCCTAATACTTAATTGGAGACAGCCCTCCCCTAGGCATCAAATCTAGTCAACCAATCACTACCCTGTTGTCCCATTTGAATTCTCTTCATAGCATCTATAACTCTGGCTCTTTTTTTTTCCCCACTCTTTTCCCCTCATTGTGCCTGATCTACTTTATCCCACCCTGGGGCTCTCTTCTCCAAGTGAAAATTTTCAACCTTGAACCCTTGCACATACCTGTCCTTTTCATCTGGGTACAAGGGCACGTCTGGCATGAAAAGGTGTTCAACAATTATTTGTGGGAAGGAGGAAGAAAAGAATGAAAGAAGGAAACAGAGAGAAAAAAGAAACAGAGAGGAAGGAGGGAGGGAGGGAGGGAGAAAGTCGGTCTCAGTAGAAGGCTTTTTATTTTGGTTCAGTGGTTTCATTCTTTGCATGGAGAACTCTTCACAGTAGGAAAGTGCAGGAAAAACAGAGAAGAGAAAAGCCTTAAGCCTTTGTGATATTTAAGTAAGAAGACTATAAAGAGAATCGAAGGCAAGGAGAAAGAATTCTTAATGATGATGGAGAGAAAGAATGAAGAATCAGAAAAGCAGGAAGCAGTGTCATGCTATGGCTTGGATCTAAGATGCCTTTCAAAGCCTATGTACCTACCGACGGAGCTTTTGAAAGATGGGGGGATTGTGGAGACTTGTAGCTGACTTGCTGCTGGGAGAAGCCTGGCTGGGGGAGGCAGGTCACTGGGTATAGCTGGAGGGGAACACTTCACACCCTCCTCCCTTGTCTTCTTTTTGCCTGAGACAGAAGATTAGGAGGTGGCAAGCAGGATGGCAAAGTGGGCATGGCCCTGTGCAGAACAGCACACTTTTTGTTTTTTTCCTTAAATACCACAAAGGCTTAAGACTTTTCTCTCTGTTTTTCCTGCACTCTCTCCCCTGGGCTGGAAATTCAGGAGATTCTTCTCTTGGCATGTGGAGAATTGTTTGCTCCTTTTCTGGACGCAAGGGACCTGGGAGAGGAGACTGAGATGGCTTCCATTTTTCTCCCAGCCACAACAGACTTTTTAAATTCCTTTTGTTTTGTTTTTCTTTGCTTCTTGTGATGTGCCTTCTCATCCATACATTTGTTGCTTTTTGTTGTTGTTAACTAACCTGGTCTTCACCTACCTCAATTTCATAGTTGCCTTTTTCCCCTCAGTTTGTATTTTGTTGTGATGCTGGGTGAAGGGTGAGGCATCAGGATTAAGGGAGCCTTTCTCCTGCCTGTGGGTGGCACTAATAGCCTTAGTGTCTACGCGGAATCATGTGGCTGTATGTGGGCTCACACCAACTGCCACCATCTTTTTCTTTTTTCTTTATTGACTGGCCTTGTGAGCTAAGTCTGATTTTAGAGAACAAGAGGAAGGAAGGAACCTCTTTTCATTTTGAATTATTTTAACCAGCACAGTGGCTTTTCTCCACACAGAAGAGAAAAGCTTGCCAATTTCAGAAGAAAACACCCAAGACTTTTGCCAGAAAGTGCTCGTAAAGAGAGAGAGGATACCTACCTGCCAATTAAAGCCCAAGTGCAAGGGCTCCTTTTTGGTGATCCTTGCCACATCTACTGCAGTGAAGGTAGCAGGGACAGGTTATTGGATTCCTATTTCCAGAGGAAAGCCAGTCCCACCTGAATTGCCTGAAGAACAAGATCACTCAAAAGGAAAAAGCTACTCCCGTGAGCCTCTGGACGACTTAAGATTTCTTCAAGAAACAAGACTCTAGGGCTGCTAAAAAAAAAAAAAAGCAGATTTCTGACCTATTCCTCATAGTTGGGCTCATAGTGAAGTTTCTTTCTCCTTTCAGCTCAATGGTCATGAACTCTTTTCTCGTTGTTTTCTGATAGGTTTTTCTTTCTTCATCCCAGCCAGTGGGCCACAGCACTCCAACATAATTGGAAAGCACCCAATCCCCAATAGGTAGGGTCTACACTCCCTTCCAACTTGAAGAAGCTATGGAAGACAGGTACCTCCACTCGCTCAGCACCCCATGAAAGAACTGTGAGGTTATGTGTCTCTTAGGGGAAATGAGACAGATTAGGGTGCGGCAAAGCTGGATGGGGAAGTAGGCATGATCTGTTACGTACAAAATCCCAGAGTAGCTGTGCAGAACAGCACCCACAGCCCTGCACGTGGACTTCTTGTGAGAACTCGAGCAGGTCTTCAGTAGGATGGCCTAGACCAGACGTCAGCCAGAGGTGCGGGGCCCCAGCATCACCTCTTGGGATGTGTAGCAGAAGTTTCACATGCTTCCTCAAGATGTAGACAGCATAACGCATAAGAATACAGAGACTAAGTAGGGCTCGCTGGCATGGCTTTTCCCACAACAGCCCATCCTGTCCTCCACGGTGTACTTTCATCTTGTTTCTTCTCTTTTACTCAGCACATGTTTATTTGACAGAGAAATTTTTCCCTTAATCTTCTGCTTTTTCAGGTACTTTTTGTCACTATGTTTGGTTTGTTTTGTTCAGTTCTTTGTTCAAGACAAACAAGACCAAAACAAAACAAAACAAAAAAACCAAAACCTGGAATTCAACTCTAACACCATAAAACCTGGTGACAATTATCTGGTGAGCCACATTTAGAAGGAACTACACAGTAAAACTGTCAAACAGATGTGTAGTCCTGAGATATCGCAAGTAATTTTAAATGGGCAGAAAGAACTGAAAACTCATTAATATTAGAAAAAAAAAAAACCTATACAATTGCACTAAAATATGTTTAGGGCTACAACATTTGTTTTGATTAATGAGTAGAATGGCATAGAAGGAAGGCATTACAGGAAACAAAAACAAGTGTGTTTGTCCCCCATATGCCACCTGAAGAGTTTCCAGGAATGACTTTACTCACTGGACTGTTGGCTGTCTTCACTTTGGTAGGTCAAGTGCTGTGATGTTCAATGTTTGCCAGAATTTCTCTTGAGGGCTCTGCTGAGACAGGGTCTGAGGAGGCTCCCCAAAGTGAAGATGGGGAACCTCAGTTTATCCTACCTGTGGAATAAGTTATAACATCACTGCCTTTCACACAGAAAGGAATTTTGAAGACTCATCAATGAGAGCCATAGTGAGGTTTATTTGGCATAATTTAAATTATACAGAAATAGTGTGTAGCCCACCAAGAGAGGACATTGTGGCTTGAAATTGGGAATATTTATATGGTTTTGAGGGTGCCTTTAAGATGGGGGACCTATGATGTACATGTCTACTGTCTTTCGGGCTTACTCATCTAGAAGGCAAACCATTTGTGATTTATTGTGTCTTTATGACTTAAATAATTTTTGCTTCTTTGTTTTAGAGTCTCACTATGAGTTTATTTACTTATTTTTTAAAAATATATTTAGTACAGGGTCTACAGGTCTCACTACACAGATCAGGCTCGTAGTGATCCTCCTGTTTTCAGCCCCCAAGAGCTGAGATTATAGGCATGTGCTACCATGCCCAGTCTTAGTTGCCTTCTCAGCATGCCCAAGGGGTAGGGCTGGCATAGCACACTGGGCATTGAACCCTGGTCATTGCACCTGCCAGGTATTTTAGTCTGCTGAGTTAGCTGGCCAGCCCTTCACTACGTAAGTTAGACTTGCTTTGAACTCATTATGTAGTTTAGGCTGTGCTCAAATTCATGGCAATCCTACTGCCTCAGCTTTACAAGTGCTGGTATTACAGGCAAGAGGCATTACACTCAGCTGAGCTTTATAAATTTTAGATTTTTTTTTGAGGTGAATTTTCTGGGAGTGAAGAAAAGCATTATAAAAAAAGAAAAGCATTGTAACTTTGAGAAACTTTTGTCTTAAAATTGAAGGGTTTTTAAAGTGCCATTTTTAAATTATCATCTATCTATCTATCTATCTATCTATCTATCTATCTATCTATATCTTTATTTCTTGTATCCTACCTCAGGACTCTGCATATTAGAATTGTCTCATGCTAGGCCTGCTGAAGCAGAAACTCTGGATTTAGAGAAATACAAGAATTGAATTCTTAAACTATTCACCAATGAATTCCAATTGTATCAGCACAAAGAGAAGATATATAAGTAAATATATATTTATATAAATATTCTTTAATTTTGTTTTACATAATCTTTTATAAAGTGACAAAAAGAAAAATCCCTCTACAGCAGAAATTCACACTGAAGCATCCTCCCCACTTTCATGTTGGTTTTCTCTAGACATTGCTTTACCATGGGAGCAGTGTCCCAGCCTGTTGCATTTATTTATTCCTAAATGATGCCTTGATTTCACAATCAGGCTGTATTTATCTTGCCCTTGGCCTCCTCCCCGAGGATATCAGGGCCAAAGTGAGAATGGGGCGTGTGAGGCTCTCCTTGCTGTACCCTTCAGTTATTTGATCCACAGCATGCCCTCAGCCTCAGACATCTACAACTCAGAGCAACAACTGAAGGACTTCAAAAGGAAAGCTGATGGGAAGGGAGAATCCTCCCAGAGGACCCTGGGAGCCTACGCAGTCCATTTCAGTACCAATGAAAACCTGATCGGTAGGTGCTGCTAAAACTAGACTGGTAATGACTACCCACAGAGAGAAAAAGATACTATGTACCTCCTGCCATAAATTCCCAGAAAAAGAAGGAATCTGAAATAAAGATCTTGGAAGAAATAGAAGCCAGATGCCGTGGCTTGCACCCTAGTACTGGTGGCTAGTTGGGAGGATAGCAAACTCAACAGGCAATTTAGAAAGACTTTGTCTCAAGATTTAAGAAAGGATTGGAGATGTAGTTCAGTGATAGAGTTTGCCTGGGTTTGATCCCTAATACAGAATAAAAGAAAGGGAGGGAGAGACAGAGAGATTTGGGTCTCCAGTGTCTCAACCATCTTCTTGGGCTCACGACCTTGCACTTGCCAGGCAGGCACTTGTGCCACGGAGCTATCTCCCCGGGCCCCTCAGCCCATGTACTCTTGACACTCTATAGTCCCTATATTACCTAATTCCTCAGAAGGAAGAGGGTAACCCTATAGGGCCAGGATACATCTTGATGATTCACTGCAAGACACACTTTACCTTTACCTTTTGGTGTGAGCCCTGGGAACCTGAGTCTGGTGAAATGAAACACTGTAATGTCCAAGAGGCCCTGGGTAGCATCCAAGGACTGCTACAAATGCCCATTGCTCATGTTGATCAAAAACAAGCAAGCAAAAGAATCAGGATAAAAATGGAAGAGAGAAACAAGCTGAGCTGAGAGTGGCAATGGCTCTGCCTGAAGAGGGAGCACAGGCCACAGAAAGAGTGAGGGGTGCCACCAAGTGCCACTCAGCAGTCGAGTTACCTCCACACACTCTTCAGAGCCCACTAAACCAAGGACTGGCAAGAAAGAAAACAAAAGTGGTCTCTGATCAAAAGGACACGTGCCAGGAATTCTTGCCAATTATTCTGTTTCCTTGGAGGTCATTTCCCCACCATCCTACCATAAACAGTTAGGTCCCAAGGCTTGTCAACCTCAGAGAGCTGGAACCAGGCAGCAGAGCCCATGTCAGGAAAGGTGTTCATTAAGTTCACTTAGCCAAACCTCACCTGCACCTCCCAACTTTAGGCAAACTAACAAGAGTAAGTTGGAGCCAAAGGTCAGATCTTCCTGGTAGCATGGAGAAAGTCTCCTGAAAAAGTGGGCTGAGAAGAAGCTTTATGATAAGGAGAGATGAGTGAGACAAGATTTGCAAATGAGAGCAAAGGAGTCTTCTAAGCGAGGATGGTAACGTGCTCAGATCCTCTGTAGTCTTGTCTCAAGAGAGATACTTGCAGCTTCCAAGAGTGAGTTTAACGGGGCATGGCTTATGTGGTCAGAAGAGCCTCATGTTTGTTTTAATGCCCTGCTGTACTATTTTAAGCTTCTTAACCTGTTTTTGAAAAGAAATATGATATTTTATTTTGCCCTGCGACCTGCAAATTATGTATAGGTATATTACACAAGTGTTTGTATAGCACCAAAGGTTAAGAAGAGAGTAAAATCTCAGTCTTATGGACGGTGAGATGGCTCAGCAGTCTAAAGCACCTGCTTAGGCAAACTTAGGCAACTGCAGGGACTGCAGTTAGATCCCTAGCGCCACATGCTGTGCCGGCCCTACCCCCAGGGCAGGCTGAGCCAGCCATAATATAAAAAAATAAAAAGTAAAAAAAATCTCAGTCTCACAAGGGAACCTAGAAGGTAGACATCTGCTCTATTCTTTAGTCAAATAAAACTCAGCAGAGGATTCCCTCCCACCCATCCACCCTACTTCCGTATCCACATACAGACTGAGCATACCCAGGATGGCCTACACTTCTGACCACACCAAATGACAGATAGCTGGGATCAGGCCGTGACTTAAAGACTCTGAGGATATTTAATTGCATTCCAGGAAAATAGCTTGGTACTCAGATATCGTGGTCACATACATCTGTATCACTGTTCTGTGAACTCGGGAGAAGAGCTGAACTTCAGAACCAATGTGACTTCAGGCAAGGGAGACAGCTCCACAGTCTAAACACCTGCCTGGCAAGCACAAGGATCCAAGTTGGATCCCCACACCACATGTCATGACAAGTCCAACCTGTGTAACAAGGCCCTATACCAAATAAATAAATTTTTAAACAAAGAATTAGTGTGACCATTTGGAATCTAAATTCTTTAATGGACTCAACCACCACCATCAGAATACAATTTTAAAAGCAAAGAGGAATGCATGACAATATTATAAAAAATAATGAAAAGGCATGAGGCATGGCTCAGGGTAGAGCACTTCCTTAGCCTGTGTGAGACCCTAGGTTCCATGCCCAACACTGGGGACAAGGAAGAGAAGGGGAGAGAGGGGAAAAGAGGAAAGTTTCCTTATAAGGTGGTTGTGGCATTTCTTTAAACAGTGAATCCAAGACATTACCTGCATTTGGGACATGTGAGGAGCCCATCACAGCCTTGCTGTAGCTCTCTAATCCTAAGAGTTTCTGTGAGGTGTAGGATACTTTGGTTTTGCTCACCCAAAGGACCACATGTCCGGATTTGCAGACTGTGGGCTCCTCGTTTGTTTCTGAGTTCTTTAGTCTTCTGTCAACACCATGGGATTTGGCATTCTGCCCAAAACTGATTTACCCACTTTGGCAGCAAAACTGCTGCTTCTGGGGAGCCCCTTGCCAATATAACTGTGGCTGAAACTGTGAAAGAAAGTGGGGAAGGAGGCAGACCGGACAAGAAGACTCTGGACTCCTGCTTTTGCAGGAACATTATGGCAATTTTTCATGTCTAGAGGGGCTTTCAGATTAGCTCAGTGGTTCCACACTTGTGCCAGCAAATTCAGCCAGACACAAGGGTTGGCAGTTCAATCCCTAGACCCACCCTTAAGGCAGCCTGAGTCATTCAAAAAAAATCCTTTCATGTCTAAATGCTTCTCAGTTTGTTGTTTGCATGTGGTTGATTTTTCAGGGCCCTGAAATAGTTGTTTTTTATCATTTTCACCCAGCTTTATAGTGGTTTGAAGGAGATATGACTTGACATTTTTACGCCACCATAGCAGGAAGTCTGCCTCTAGAATTTCTTGAATTTTTAAGTGTGATGTAGTATGAATTTTCCCATTTTCCACAGTTTCCACCATCCCTGTGGCCCTATACTGTTTTGCTTCACTAATTTACATTACCTGCCTGGCCTGAAAAGATCTGGATTTGGGGAACCCTGGCCTGCAAGGGTAGTGCCCAGAACTCATTTTACAAGTGCAGTGGAATTTATGAATAATGTTCATTCTTTCACAAACACCTACCTGATTCCAAGACCTTTGTGCTAGAACCTGAATGAGAAGCGCACTGAGGACAAGGTCCTCATCCTCAAGGGTTCTGAAATCCTGGGCAAAATTGAGGATCAGGGACAGAAAGCACTGAAGCACAATGCACTGCTGATATGGAGGCATAAAATTGTTCTCTGTTATCTGGGAAGTACAAGAATTGATATCTCGAGTGAGTAACACACAGACCCTTTAAGCGGTTTAGCACCTTTCTTTTCAACTTCTATTAGGAACTTTTACTTAAAGAATTACAATTAGAATAAACTTTTGCATACTAAAAAAGGAATGTGGGGTACTGTATGTTATAGAGTATTGTATGTCATCTTGCTATTGGTCAAAGTTGAAATGTGACAAGAATACAGAATCGAGAATCAAAAGAGGGCCCACCAAATAGCTCAAATAGGTGTAGGGGTCAGGGGCTCTATCCCTGGGCCTGCTGTGCCAGCCCCGCTCCCAGGGCGCACTGAGACAGCAATTGAGACTGGGTATGTGGTGCATGCCTGTAATCCCAGCTCTTGGGAGGCTGTAATCAAGCAGATCATTACGAGTCTGATCTAGTCTTGAGACCCTGAACACCCTGCAGACCCTGCCCTAAAAATACAAAAATATAAAAAAATTTTAAAAAAAGGAATAAAGCAGGCCAAGCACAAATTTCATACAAGGGAGGCAATTATGAGGGTCAGGGCAAAAATTAACACAGTGGAGACTAAGAAAACAATACAAAGAATTGAAGAGCTGCTTTTTTGAAAGACTGAATAAAATCAACAAACACTTAGCCAAATTTGTTAAAAAAAAGAAAGAAAGAAAGAAAGAAAGAAAGAAAGAAAGAAAAGAAAAACTCAAATCTATGCAATTAGGAAGGAAGAAGGCTAGGCATGGTGGCGCAGGCCTGTAATCCCAGCACTTGGGAGGCTGAGGCAGGAAGATCAGTGCAAGTTCGAGACCAGCCTGGGCTTCAAAAGTGAGCTCAAGGCCAGCCTGAACTGCATCGCGAGATCCTGTCTCAAAAAAAAAAAAAAAAAAAAAGGAAGGAAGAGGGTGAAATCACAGCAGACCCTGCAGAAACCCCCCCACAGGTCATCTATGTCTACCTTGAGAACTTACATTCTAATAAGATGGAAAATGCAGAAGAAATGGACAGATTCCTAGATACATATGAATCACCAAAGCTGAACCAAGAAGATTTAAAAATCCTAAGTAAAACCAGTAACAATCAGTGAAATTGAAGATGTAATTAAAAACCCATCAACAAAGAAAAACCCAGGCCCTGATGGATTCATTGCTGAATTCTATAAGAAATTTAGAGAACATCTAATGTCATTATTTTTCAAACTCTTTGGTGAAATTGAAATGGATGCAGTATGTTCAAATTCATTCCTAGAAGCAAGCACTACCTTGATACCAAAACCCTAAGTAAGAGAAATAAATCCAAGGCAATCTCCCTACTGAGCACACACACAAAACTCCTGAATAAGACACTGACAAAGAGAATGCAGCAAATCACTGAGAAGATTATATACCTGGACTCATCCCAGGGATGCAGTGATGTTTCAACATATGTAAATCAATAAATGTAATAAACCATATTAACTAAGCCAAGGACAAAAATCATATGATCATATTAATAGATGCAGAAAAAGCTTTTGACAAAGCCCAGCACCCATTTGTAATAAAAACCTCACAGAAAACCAGAATAGGTGGTCTTTATCTCAATCTGACAAATGCCATTTATGGCAAGCCAAAAACGAACATCATACTAAATAGAAAAAAAAAAAAAAAAAAAAACCTGAAAGCAAGGAAGCCCACTGTCTCCATTCTTATTCAACATTCTGGAATCTTCTTTAGACAGAGCAACTAGACAAGAGAAACAAAGGATAGGAAAGGAAGAAGTTAAATTAGCATTATTTGTAGATGACATGATACTCTACATAGAAGAGTATCGTCTCCCAAAAATCTCCACTACAAGATTGCTAGATTTAATAAGCAAATTCAGTACAATAGCTGGATACAAAGTCAACATTCTAGCCTTCTTGTATAAGAACAAAAAATTCACTGAGGGAGAAATTAGTGAGATAAAACCTTTAATAATAGCATTCAAAAACATGAAAACCTAGGAAGAAACCTACCAAGGGATGTAAAAGACCTCTATATTGAAAGCTACAGTACTCTCAAAGGGGAGATGGGAGAGGATATCAGAAAATGGAAAGATATTTCTTTAAACTGGAGATTTTTATAACTAAATGGATGCAACTGAAGACCATACTTATAAGTGAAATAAATCAGACTCACATTATATTATCTTCCTAGTGTGATCAGCTGAAAGAGTAAATTGATCCAAAATGTACAATAGATATTGTAAAATCAGAAGAAACTGCTCAAAAGGAAGAAGAAACTGCAATGGGAGAAAGGAGAAAAGAGGGAAGGGAGCATATTTAAGACAATTATATTACTATAAGATAGTTATAGTACGAATTTCTCTTAGTTCGTTAAAATGAAAGGTTTGTGCTAATGTTATTTGTATAATTAAATGCATCTATCTTGTACTCTGAGTAACTAATTTAAAGATAACAATACACAATATAGGGCCAGGGAGGTAGCTCAGTGGCCTAAGCACCTCTGCCTGGCAAGCACAAGGTCCTGAGTTCGATCACTGGTACTGGAAAAAAAAAAAAAAAGTGTGTTAATCATTGTTACTCTTCTATCATCTTGTTTGGAAAGTTTGGTGGTATTTTTCTGTTTAAAATAAAATAAATAGGGGACCAGCAAGACAGCTCAGCAGTCTAAAGCACCTGCTTAGGTAAGCTTAGGCAGCCACAGGGGACCTCAGTTCGATCCCTGGCACCACAAGCCTTGCCAGCCCTTCCCTCAGGGCAGGGTGAGCCAGCCCAGATAGATAGATAGATAGATAGATAGATAGATAGATAGATAGATAGATAGATAGATAAAATTACGGTTAAAAAACAGTGTGTGGGGGGAGACAGAAAGCAGAACCAACAATGCAACCCTACTTCTGTACTATCCAGCCATGTGGCTTCAGCAGACCATCTTCCATCTTGAGAAATTCGTTCTTCTAGGTGTAGAATGAGTCAGAGGTAAGAAAGTGGCCAACGTGTTTCAGTTCGAATGCTTCATGGTTCATAGCGAGAAGGCGGGCACTTTCTCTGCGTGACATCTCTAGAAGACATGGTGGGCTTTGATGTTACCACAGACAGTGGGGCATGGTGACCCCAACGTGTGAGCAGCTAATCTCATAATAGCAAAGCAGTCATCCTCGGTCCTATTGGGCTGTCCTTCCAAAGCCACCTGAGGTCATGATGCTGAAAGGTGATTGGATGATGGGCATGCAGGAGCTAAATGTGACATGAGGAGGATCCTGGCCACTGGGCACGTGACCCAAGTGCATCCTCTCCTTCCCTCCTTGCTCCCTCTGCTCTCTGAGTCCTGGTCCCCGTGAGGCGAGCAGTCTTTCCTCCACATGCCCTTCTGTCGTGCCATCACATCTTGGCCCTGGCCAACCATGTGCCCAGATAAACTTCTCAGAGGAAATACAAACAACAAGTAAATATATGAAAAAATGTCTCAACCCAAATAAAACTTGCTTAAATTCTTGGTGTGGGGTATTGTATCTAAGTGAAGATAACAATCTTCCTTCATGCTTCAAAATTTATTTTAGCATAACGTTTTGAAAACCTGAAGAGAGCTATGAGACTTTATTGGAGAAAGAAAGGCATATACTTCCGTCCAAAGGAAACGTGGCCTATAATCTCAGGGAACTAATATACCCCTGTGAAGCTCAGGATGAGGAAGAGAGACCACAAGGAACTGCAAATTTTAGGGTTTGACTCTGATTGTGTGCTTCTCTTTTTTTCAGAGCAATCAACACAAAGAAAAATGAAGGTTTGAATCAAGATCAGACCTAGAAATCTCCATTACAGAAAATGAACATTGTTTATCATTAGCAAAGGCAGACAAAAGAATGAGTAAACTTCACTCTTAATAGAAGCTGAAGCCCAAAGGAGGAACGAAATATTAAAGGCATGAATATTTATCACAGTTAAAGAAGGAAAAACTGCAGGAAATGATTAGCAAAGCCACAATAGCAATTATAGCCCAAGACAGGAAACTGAACCAGGAGGTTTATCTCATTAGTTAATTTGAATGCAAAACTACAGGAGGACACTTTGTAGCTCACCTCCAGGGAACCTTAATCCCTCATTAGAAAGAGTCTTCAGGGGCTATCTGGGTGGTGTCTGGCTGTCCCCACGTCTTTTCCTTTGTTCCTCTGCCTTTTGGACAGTGGAGAAGGAATTCAATTATGATAAGTGACTGTTCTTAGAACATTAGCTTGGTGTTCATTTTGAAGTTAGGTTAAACCAATTTATTGAGAAGCAGCCCAACAGTCCAGGTATGTGTTTTTGACAGACTCTGGTGCAAGGGACAGACAGTTCAGAGCCCAGCGACCAGTGTGGCCTTTGCTTTTGTGCTCGCTGCTGCTCATGCCGCCTGGAGCTGGAGGGCAGACGGGCAAGACTACTAAGCACCTGGGGCAGGGCCTCTCATTCACAGTCGTGGGCAAGATGGGCATGACCTGCTGCCAGCTGGACTGCTGTGTTTATGGGCTTTCCAGTCACATGGCAGGAGGCTGGCGGAAGGACACTGCGGAAGAAAGAGAAAACACTGCGTGTTCTCTTCAGATTTGCCCTTGGCGCGGCTGACAGGGGACAGAAGCCAGCGGTGGAGAAACTCAGGTTGATCCGCCACGGAAGGGCAGCTTCTCCAAGTTTTCATTGCCTCCATTTCTATCCCCCAGTGACACGGATTTCTGATCAGACATAGGGGTTTAGTCATCTAAGAATAGCTCCTTCTGAAGTTTTGAGCTACCACCTTTTGGATGGTGGAGAAAACGCTGCTTGTATTCATTAGGATTTCATCCATTTTTTTCATTTGGCTTTGTTTTTCCTTCAGTCACCAGTGGGATATGCCATAAGGCTGGCTGCAGCTGCCATAACACTGTCCTGTGTTCCCTCAAATTCTGCATTTGTACATCTCACTGCCTACTAGAGCTCCACTAGTAGGGCTAGTGAGGTATGCCACATTTAAGAGGTCCAAACCAGAACTTGATTTTCTGACCCAAACTTGTTCCTCCATCCACTATTCCTAAGGAAAAAACTTAGGAGCATCCTTGATTCTTCTCAGTGATTGCCACACGGTGTCCGATCCATCACTTCCAGCAAATTCACGATCTGCCTGCATCCCACTCTGCTACTGGCATCTCCTACCCCAGGCCACCTTTTCTCTGTCCTGGAGTCACTCAAGAATCTCCTAGGGGCCGGGGAGATAGCTCTGTGGCACAAGTGCCTGCCTGGCAAGTGCAAGGTTGTAAGTTTGAACCATGGTCCCACCAAAAAAAAAAAAAAGAATCTCCTAGCTGACTTCCGCTTCTGCTATTACCTTCTCTGCACTGTGACCCTAACACTCCCATTCAGCTCCTCCCAACATCCTCTCACTACTGATTTCATCCACAGCCCTTGTCCTCAGACCTGAGACCCTCGACCTACCTGCCTTGCTGACACCCTCCCCCTCACTCTTTGTCCTCCAGACCCCACACGATTTCTTTCCAGCAAACCAGCTTGTTCCCACCTCAGGAACTTTGCACTTTCTCTTCTGTCCGTACCTGGTTCCTCCCCACACATTCCCAGTCATCCAAATATATCAGCACATCTTTATCTCCTGGGATTCTCTTTATTTTTCTTCATAACACTAATCCAATCTCAGAATAATTATATTTGGAAAGATGTTCTTCGAAGAAAAAGGTTAAAATGAAATAAGTCACTGGAGTGGACCCTAACTTAATAAAACGATTGTCCTTATAATGCACAAAAACAGAGGGGAGGAAGGTCATGTGAGGACAAGAGAGAAAACAGCCAACCCACCTTGATTTCTAGTGTCCAGAATTCTAGGGCAATAAATTTTTGCTGTCAAAGCCACTGGTTTGATCTACTTTGTTATAACAGTTTCACTACACTAATCCCTCTCCCTCTAGCACTGTATGAGAATGTGAATCTCTAAATTCCAAACCACAAGACTCTTTGTTTTTCGCTGGTTGGATCAGTATGAAAATGTATCTCATTATGTTCAAGTTGCACTTATTTCCCTGGTTATTGACGAGGCTGATAACCTATCCATTTGATAACCACCCATATTTTTTTTCTTCTTTGAGATAACTGTATCTTTGGTGGTTTTTTTTTTTCGTCTATTGGGTGGTTTGCAAATTTTATGGCTTTTAGGATCATCATATATATGTACTAAGTATCTTTTTCAAGTTCATAGCTGTCTTAGTTACTTTTTACTCCTTGCTGTGACAAATGACAAATACACGACACCCAAAATGAAGGAAGGAAACGTTTATTTAGCTCACAATTACTGGAGGCTTCAGTCCATATTTGGCTGGCCCAAGGCTGAGTGGAATAGGGCAGAGAGCATCAAATTCATGGCGGCAGAACAGCAACAATCGCGACAGAGGCAACAGACCAACCAGAGGAGCAGAGAGCAACAGCGAACGTCTGTCTCTCTGTCTCTCTTTATATTACATTCAGGCTCTCTGCCTTAGCCTATCCGCCTTAGGCCACACCAATAATCCCAACCATACTCAGACCAATAACCCATCAGTACTAAAACACATAATCCCAGTGGATCAAGAGTCAAGTAATCCCAGCAGTACTCAGACCTATAGTCCCATCAGTACTAAAACACATAATCCCAGTAGATCATGAGTCAAGTCTCAAACTCTAGAAGTTCCCACCCCATGATGGCATGAGGCTTTGGGAGGACAACTAGACACAAACCATAATAATAGCTTGGGCCGAGGAGATAGTTCAGTGAAATAAGCACTTATTCCTGAGTTCAATCCCCAGTATCACAAAAAAATTCAAAGCTAGCATCTTACAGTATTATTTGACAAACAGAATTTCTTATTTCTGAGTCAATTTGATCAATCTTTTCCTTTTTGGTGCATGATTTTTTTTTGTTTTGTTTATGAAATACCCCCCTCCCTTCTCTCTCAGTAGTGATGGCAAATCAAACCAAACCCAGGGCATACACATGAAAAAAATATTTTCTTGCCCTAAAACTATAAAAATACTCCATTTTTCTAAGATTTGTAATGTTGTGCCTTTTTACAAAATAGTATCGATCTGTCTGGAATTGATTCTTTGGTTGAATTAATGTGAAGTCAGGATCCGTTTTTGTATATGGAAAACCAGTTACCTGAGCACAGCATCTTATCTTTTTTTTTTTTTTTTTTTTAACTTTTCCCTAGGTTAGAATTTTCATATATAAGCTTTTATATCTATATACATATAGGTCTGCTCCAGCACCTTTTATTCTGTTGCTGGTGTATTCATGCATCTTTGTGCCAACTCCACAATCTTAATTGACTGCAGCTCTATAATAAATCCTGTTCTTTGAAGCATATTCCCATGCCTAATTCTTCTCTTCTGGGAAAGTTAAGAGCTACATCATTTTTGGCACCCTTAGCCTCTACTTTAAATTTGAGCTTTGGCCAGGTATGGAGGCGTACCCTGTAATTCCAGGACTCAGGGGGCTGAGGCAGGAGGATCACTGTGAGGATAGCCTGGGCTACATAGTAAGTTCAAGACCATTCTGACTTACTGTCATTGCTTACAGACTGGAAGTCGGAAACTTCTCTTTCCCATCTTGCAAGATGGTGGGCAAAAAAACCGAGAAGCCAGACACTAAAGAGAAGAAACCCAGAGCCAAGAAGGCCATTGCCAGTAGTATTGGTAAAAAGGATAAGGTGAAGACAGAAAGTCCCAGAAGGGGCAGCCCCACTTCAACTGAAATCCTATCCTTGTTAGAGGAACTGAAAGATACTCCCAAATTGCTATGCATTCCAGAAAGGCTTTGTATAAGAGAAAGTACACAGCTGCTAAATCAGATTGAGAAGAAAAACAAGGAGAAAGTTCTTGCTACAATCACAAAACCAGTCAGTGGGGACAAGAATGGAAGTACTCGGGTGGTTAAGCTTCGAAAAATGCCTAGATACTATCCTACTAAAGATGTGCCCTGAAAGCTCTTGACCCACAGCAAGAAACCCTTCAGTCAGCATGTGAGGAAACACGGAGCTAGCATCACCCTTGGCACCATCTTCACCGAAGCCAGAGAGTGGTCTTCCTGAAGCAGTTGGCCAGTGGCTTGCTACTTGTGACTGGGCTCTTAGCCTTAATTGTGCTCCTTTATGAAGAACACACCAGAAATTTGTCATTGCCACCTCCATAAGAAATTGATATCAGGGCCAGCAGGATGGTTCAGCAGTCTAAAGCACCTGCTTAGGAAAGTTTAGGCAACTGTAGGGACTGTGGTCCAATCCCTGGAACCACATGCTGTGCCAGTCCCACCCCCAGGGCAGGCTGAGCAGGCAATAATATATATTTAAAAAAAAAATCAAAAAGAAATTGATATCAGTAAAGTGAAAATCCCCAAACACCTCACTGATGCTTACTTCAAAAAGAAGCTGTGAAAACGCAGACACCAGGAGAGTGAGATCTTTGACACCAAGAAAGAGATATCAGATTTCAGAGCAGCACAAGGTGGATCAGAAAGCGGTGGACTCACAGATTTTAGCAAAAATCAAAGATGTTCCTCAGCTCTGGGGCTACCTGTGATCTGTCTCCTCATAAATTAGTGTTCTAAATTTCTTCATAAGAACCTAATTAAATAACTGATACAGTTTTTAAAAGCCCATCTTGAATTGCACAGTGAGACCTTGCCTAAAAAAAAGAAAAAAAATTGAGATTCATTTTGTCCAGTTTCAGAAAAAAATCACATTAAAGCTTCAGAAGAAATTGTATTGGGGTCAGGGAGATAGCTCTGTGGCACAAGTGCCTGCCTGGCAAGTGCAAGGTTGTGAGTTTGAACCCCAGTCCCGCACACAAAAAAAAAAAAAAAAAAGAAAGAAAGAAAGAGAGAAATTGTATTAAATCTATAGTTTACTTTGATAAGAACCAACCTCTATAATACTACCTCGCTTTTCATAATCTCTCTATTCTTATTTATTCAATATTTCACTTATGTCTTTAGAGAAACTTTGTAAGTTTCTCTATAGAAGCCTTAAACATATATTCTTGTAGGTATCTTTTTTATTTATTTTTTATGTATTTAGTACAGGGTCTACAGGGTCTCACTACACAGATCTGAAAATTCCTGTTTTCAGCCTCCCAAGTGCTGGGATTGCAGATGTGTGCCACCACGCCCAGTCTCAGTCGTGTCTCAGTATGCCCTGGGGTGGGGGGCAGGACCAGCATGGCACACTGGGGATTGAATTCATCTTAACTTTTTAAATCTTATCTTTTTAAAACTGAATTTTCTGAGCCAGCCAAACAGCTTAGCGGATTAAAGCACCTGCAAGCAGGTGCAGGGGCTGGGGGTTTTATCCCCAGGCCTGCTGTGCTGGCCCTACCCCCAGGGTGTGCTAAGAATTGAGACTGGGCATGGTGGCGTGCACCTGTAATCCCAGCTCTTGGGAGGCTGTAAACAGACAGATCCCTATAAGTCCAATCTAGCAGTGAGACCCTGAACACCCTGTAGGCCCTTCCCTAAAAAATACAGAAAATAAATTTAAAAAACAACAACTGACATTTCCATTTGTTGCTTGTATAAGGAAATGTATGTAAAGGAAATTATACTGACTATATACCCAGAAAACTTGCTAAGTATTTTGTATATTCTAATTTCCTATAGTTATTTTTGTATTATCCATAAGCAATCATATCAACCATGAAGTACTAATATTTTCTATAAAAATATTTAGCACATACATTCAGATGGCTTATTTTGTGTTTATAATGTTTTAATAAAATACAAATCAAAGTGAACTATAGATTTAATACAATTTCTTCTGAAGCTTTTAGTTTTTAATTATTTTTTTTTTCCTCTACAACTGCTGCTTTTTACATATCCTAAAGAAGAAATATTACCATCTATAGGGCTGAGTATTTTCCATTGTTCAAAATAAAACAAGCGAACATGAAACAGACTATAACACTTAGAAATTTCCACCCCCCATCGTGAGAAAATACTTCATCTCATGGAAAAATGGAGGCCAAATGTATAAGTGATTATAAGCTTTTAAAAGCCAGGGTCAGCCATTCTGAGCTATTAGTTATGAAGACTATGTATGCTCATCAGTAAGCTTTCTCTTTTTAGATAAACAGCAGAGGGCAGGGGAGCTTTAGGCAAGGTTGGTCTTTGTGGGAGGTGATACCACCAAGACCCTACTGCTTCCTACTGCCTGCTCTGCCTTCGTGGCATCAGCCTCTCCTGAAGCTGACTCTAAGGATGGCAGGATGATTGCTAATAGATCCCAGTCATCTTCCACGCCCAGGGAAAGAACATGTGTCTTTACACAGCATCCAGGGCTAGAGACACAAAGAGCACCCCGACTGGTCTGCTTGGGTGTGTTACTCACCTGTGGGCCAATCCCATGGTACTAGACTGTGCACTGCACTAGCTGAGCTCAAGTGCTCCAACCCTGGAGCATAAGCAGAAACACATAGATCTCAAAATAGAAATCAGCGACCACCAAACGATGGGGTGGTAATACTGGGAAGGCCTTGTGTTGTCTATCATCTCTGTTTAGGCTGCTGTAACAGAATACCTCAGGCTGCATAGCATAAACAGGAGACACTTATTTTTCACTCATTCACAAGCTAGAAGTCCAAGAGAACAGCGCTGGCAGATCCAGCATCTAGTGAGGGCTCTCTTCCTGGTCTGTCCACCACTGTCTTCCTTCAAGTTCTCATAATCTCTTCTTACAAGGTCATGAATCACATTCAGGAGGGCTCCGCACTCACAACCTCCTTCCTAAAGGCCCTAACTCCTAAAATCACCACAACTGGAATTAAAAGGTCAAGTTTATGATTTTGGGAGGGACAAAAATATTCATAATTTCTGCTCTATTTTTATTTACAGAAGAGCTCCTGGCCCCTGTAATTCAGAACCTATTTTACCTAGTTATAGACACATTCACCTTGATGTCTTATCTCCAAGCCCACAGCAAATGGGGCCATACTTGGAGCAGAAAACAACAACAAAAAAACAGGCAATAGCCCAAAGCAGACACAAAATTCCAAAGCTCAAAACTATGATCATTTAGCCATAGGGACAAGAAAACCAGCATACTAACACACTGATGACATCACTAAAGTACACCTCAGAACAAGAAGCTTGCTACGAGTATCCTTACAACCAAATCCTTCAAGCTATATCCAGAGACTAATGTTTGTGAAGGAAGAAAAAGATTTTTAATGTACTCTGAAGAGCTCTATCACAACATTAAATATTACAGCCATGACAGTAGTCATCATCATTATCATAAAGATAAGCTTCAGTTCTGCCTAATGAGCTACTGTCTGCTATAATTACCAAAATTATAGTGAAATGAGAACCTATTCTTTCCAAGTTTTCAGGGAATTTCTACCTATTGCAGACCTATTATTAAGGGAAAATTATAACAATTTAAAATGAGCACAATGAGTGTTTTTTTTTTTTTTCTTTTCATAAAAAGCAAGAAGTGGTTCCTTCCAACTTCAAAATTTAAAAACTGAGGGTTAGTGAGATAGCTCCAAGTATGATGCGCCAACTTAGGCAAGTACGGGGACCAGGGTTGGATCCTCAGCACCACATGCTATGCTGGTCTTGCCCTCAGGCTCTCTGAGCTGGCCACAAGACCAGGTATGGTGGTGCACGCCTATAATCCCAGGGCTGGGAGGGCTGAAAACAGGAGGATCGCTATGAGTTGGAGCTACATAGTGAGAACCTGTACCAAATACATTAAAAAAAAAAAGAGGAATTAAATCTCCTACTTGTGTGTAAACTAGCTACCTCACTCAATACTTACTGAAGGTCTGGAAGGTAGCTCAGCAGCATGAGCACTTGACTGGCAAACACAAGGTCCTAAGTTTGATTGTCAGTAAAAAAAAAAAATACTTACTGAGAACCTGAACATCTTTAACTTGATTGTTCCTGATACCATTTTAAGCCAGGAAGCAGTGGGTAGCATAACTTCCCATTTTGCACAAAGAGTTCTGCTCACTAGAACTTCCAACCCCGTCCCACCTTTATTTGGTACAGGGTCTCACTATGCAGCTGGGACTCCTAGGGATCCTCTTGTCTCAGCCTCCACAGCACTGGATTACAGGCATGCACTGCTACACCCGGTTTTAGTGGTTAGCTTGACACCATGCTGTACGAGGGATCAAACTCTGGTCCTTGTGCTTGCCTGGCAGGCTCTTAGACCACCAAGCTATGTCCCAGGCCAGGCCTATCCCACTTTTACATTATGTTGGGCCTTAATTGTTGTAAGATTCTTTAAAGAAAGAGGAACCAAGTACACATTGAGGAGTCTCATTCAATTTCTTTTTTTTTTTTTTAATGGTTGGCTTAGCCTGCCCTGGGGTTGGGACTGGTGCAGCATGTGGTGCCAGGGATCGAACCGCAAGTCCCTGTGGTTGCCTAAGCTTTCCTAAGCAGGCGCTTTGGACCAATGAACCATGTCACCAGCCCCTCATTCAATTTCTAAGCTAAATTTCACTTCATTTTTAGTCTTTTAAACTTTCACTTTTTAAATCAAGGCAGTTTAAGAGTGGGAATAACAGGCAGTCCCCAAGTGATATAATCCAAGGTCTGCTTTACTCTCAGTTCTTGCTATACCACCATCATGAGAGTCCATCAGTAGAGATTACTAGAATCTACCCTGACCTACAATTACTGGTTTTGCTTTGTTTTTTGTAACAGCGTCTCATTATGTACCTCGGGTTGGATTAGAATTCACGACATCCTCCTGCTTCCGCCTCAGAGTGCGGGATGACAGATGTGCATCGCCCTGCCCAGCACCCACTTATTCTTCATTCTTTACCTCGTTTCCGCAGTGGAGCGCGGCCTGCTCACATTGTTGCTGCATCTCAGCGCTCCCTCAGCCTCACACACTCGCTCCCTTTCAGGGCTCCCCAATACCTGCCTTAGTCCACTCAGGCTGCCACAACAATGTGCCACACACTAGCGGGCTTAAACAACACCAGCTAGTTTTCCCAAAGTTCCGGAAGCTGAAAGTCTGGGTTACGGAGGCCACTTTCTCTCTGTGGTCGCTTGGGGTCTCTTCTGCGCATGTCTATGACCTGATTTCCTTTTCTTATAAGTCCTACTGGATTCGGGTCCATTCTAATGACTTCATTTTAACCTTGATAATTTTTAAAAGATCCTCTTTCCAAGTACAGTGACCCTCTGAGATTGAGGGGGTCAAGATGCCGATGTATGAATTAGAAGTACACAGTTCAGCCCCTAAAATTCTGACTCTAAAAGAGTCCCTGCTAAGGGCTTTTCTCTTCTCCCAACCATGGCCCCTAAATCGATTGCTCGTTTGCCTTGTCCTGAGGCAGCAAGAAGCTGAATTGGGAGACTCCTCGCTCTCCCAGGCTACTTGTGAGCGTGTTCGCTGCCTCAGCATTATGACTGGATTCGCCCAGTGGACAGGGAGCCTACATTGGGCCTCTTTGGTGACAGGCATGCTGCGAGCTTCTGAGAAGCTGGTGGCCCAGGTGAAGAACTACCTTCCATCAACAGCTGCCAACCAGAGCAGCTGACTCTACAGGAAATATCTCAGAATTAAAGGAAAAACTAGTGCTACTGCAAAAAATCCAAGCAAAAGGCCTTGTTTCCCCTCCTGGCTGAATCCTAGGGATTCTGGAAACCCGCATCCGGCAGCTGTTGGCTGGATCCCTAACTGAGGCAATGCTTCGGAGTCCACATCAGGTAGTCAACACCTGGGATGCCTAAAGAATGGCCTTCAGTCAGGACTGTGCCAAGTTATTTATGGCTCCTTTCTCCTGCATAGTAAAGGTATTCATGGGGTTGCATCATCCCAAGGCCCACCCTGAGGAGCAACACAAGGCCTTTCAGCCCTTCCTTTCCCACTCCCATTGCAGAATTAGCCAAGTGCTGGAAAGGGAGGCTTCTTGTCCCACCACACCACTCCCCTTTCTTCACCCACCACCCTTGCTCCACACGCAGCTCTGAAGGCAAATTCACTTCACTTTCATTTCTTCCAGTCACTGACCACAGCAAACTGGAGTCTCCTCACTGCCTGCAGAACCAGGACTGGCATCCTGTACACCCTCCATGAATCAGGGAGTCAGGGCCACCCCCTAAGTTTCTGGTCCACTATCTTCTCGTGACACATCCTTAACACAACAAAGAAAAGCTCCTATGTCTGCTCGCATTCTCCATGAAAGAAAGGGTAAGATCTCTGTTTCTGGGGATCCTTATAAAGAGGTGAGGGATTCAGCAGGATAATTTGGGATTCCACAGAGAAAGGTTTTCTCTGGCCCATCGTTCTCCCAAAGAGTGAGGTAGGCAGCAGTGGGCCTCACAACAGATCTGGCTGACCACAAACCATGTACACAAGGCATGACTAGCCCAAATGCCTGGACCATTTTTACCTCTTCAGCAACTAACTAAAATTATGGTTGAGCTCTTAGGGGAATATGGACTACTATGATTTGAATGTGTCTCCTAAACATTCAGGAGTTTGAAGTTTAATCCTCAAATTAATATGTTAACAGTGTCTGGAGGTGGGGCCTTTGGGAGGTAATTAGGACTGCATGAGGTCATGAGGGGAGGGCTCCCACGATGGTTTTCATGGCTTTATAAGGAAAGGAAGAAAAACTGAATTAGCACATTTGCTCTGTATTGCCACATGGTGCTCTCTGCCACACTACGATACAGCAGGAAGACCCTCGCCAAGTGCCAAACGAATACCAGTGCCACACTTGGGGATTTCCCAGCCTTCAGCACCTCTAAATAAACCTCTTTTCCTTATAAATTATGCAACCTGTGATATTCAGTAGTAGCAACAGATAACAGACTAAGACATGTTTTTTTTGGTTACGCGTATGCTGGATTTCTGAGATGCCAGTGCCTGGGTCCATTTGGAGTGTTCCTCAAAGTCCTGTCAGCTCTCTTAGGCAGCAGCATTATTACACACCAATACCTCAAAATTGCACATTTCTCTCTTTAAGATCTCCATTGTAACCCTGCCCTGAGGTTTCTTTCCCAATCACAATACTTGTTGCAAACCATCTTTTCTTAACCGAGAAACTCCTTCAACAATCACTTTCCTTAGCACTCTTGTACCTTTTACTACCAACTTTCTGCCTTTCTTTCTTGATCTCTGAAGGGGTGAAAAGTTTTTTTCTTTTTTCTTCAGCCATGCAGAGTTTATGGCTGAGACTTCTATAACAGAAGTCAGATTAACAAAAGTATAACTGATATATTTCATAAAAGTTCTATATGACATAGCAGACTTCAGAAATAGACTCCAGAAACTGGGACAGATACGCATTTCCCCTCTCCACTGTTTTTTTTTTTTTTTCTCCTCCTCAAATTCAGGTTCTTGGGGCCGGTGAGATGGTTCAGTGGTCTAAAGTGCCTGCTTAGGAAAGCTCAGGCAACTGCAGGGACTGCGGTTCGATCCCCGGCACCACATGCTGCGCCAGCCCCACCACCAGGGCAGGCTGAGCCAGCCACAAAATGAATAAATAAACAAACAAACAAACACAACAAGCAAACTAATAAATAAATAAATAAATTTTTTTAAAAAAATTCAGGTTCTTGTGCATGCTAAGCAAGTCTCTATCACTGAGCTACACCACTAGCCCCAAGTCTATGTGTTTTTATGGATAGTCATGCAGAACTATGACTGGAGCACTAAAGATCTCACTGAACAGTAATTAACTGGGTAGCTTATTAAGGCCAATAATGTAGAATCTTATTTCTACCCCTGTGTGACATTTTTTCTCTTTGGGCACAGGGCAGGACATCTATCACTTTGGGGGGAAGAAGAAGAGAGAGGAAGAAGGAGGGAGGGAGAGAGAGAAGGGGAGAGAGGGAGAAGGAGAGGGAGACAGAAAGACAGAGATTAAATGATCTGTTTCAGAGAAAAAAGAGAGAGGGACAGTAACCTTCCCCGTACTGCTGTTTGCTAAAATGCCAAGGTGCCATATATTTAAGGTAATGACTTGAACCCCTTGGTCTCTTCTGTGCCCCCTTCATATCTGGTTTTCATTTACAGCAATCAAAATTTCACTTGTTGACCAGTGAGTTCATTCCATGAGTGAGATGCTGAGGGACTGAGCACATGGCCTGTCTTTGTCATGATCAAAGAGCTTCTGGCCCCCAAGGGAGCAGATTAGAACAGGTGCAGAGAGAGCCCCACAACCAATCAGCACACTGCAAGTGAGCTCGTGGCGCGGTGCTTAGGCTGAGCTCCAGAGGAGAGTGATGTTTGTACCAGAGCAGGATGAGAACAGTCTGAGCAAAATTCTGAGGCTGAAAGGCAGGAAGAATCCTGACAACAGCAGCCACACACATCTGCACAAAGGGCTGAGCGAGGGCTTAAAGTGAAGCAGAAATTTTGAGGCAGACGGGACCACAGAGAGCCTGGGCCGGGCTCTGAAAGCCAAGGAACATTTTGGCTCAGACTGGGCTGCAAGAATTCACCAGAGAGCAGAAGCACCTTACGGCCTCGTCCTTGTATCCAGTGTTTCTACTTATTAATAATAAAGAGACCTAGTGCAGCTGCAACGTGCCCTGCAAATTCTGTAAATTAAGTTTAGACCCAGCTTCTATTTTTCTCTGCAAAATGAAGAAAACTTAGGGTGGGTTAGTCCACTAGCCCTCTCTCACCTCTCAAAAATGTAGGAGCTGCTCCAGCAGCATCAAAGGGCCTGGGGCCACCCACCCCATCCCAGTCATCGGTGCTTGCCCGGTGTAAGTTTTTAGAGAACTGGGTCACCAGGTAACAATCTGAAATGGCTGCCAGGGGGGTGTCTTCCCCAGAGCACACGGGCATTTGCTGCTCCTGGGAAGCAAGCCCTGGTGAAATGGAAGGCTTCAAGATAGCAAACAATGCCGTCAGGGGATAGCAGTCCCCAGCTCGGTGGTCAGCCTCGGGTGAGCGCTGAAATATCACACTGCCTTGGCACATTCCAATCCTCCTGTTTCAGTTACGAGATACTTTTTCACTTATTTAAAAACATCCAGCTATTGCTAGCCTATACACCTCTCTCCGCTGGGCAAGAGGATAAAACCCATATATTTAAAAATATGTTTGACTATCCTTTTGGTCCCCGAATCCAATAGGACGCCTTATTTTTCAATTATCTGAAAATTGTTTTGCAAAAATAAAATTGATCTGTTATTCTATTACTGCTTTGCTTTAATAAGACAATTTTCCCAGCAGCACCATCTCCCAGCTACGGTTCCTTGGTCATTTTACTGAAGGAAGACACGATAGGTAAGAAACTGGTGCTCTTGGTTTCCATGGATTCTTCATTTCTCCTTCTGAAAGTGGGATGGATACTATAATGTCAAGTAATGAATGAGGTAAATCTGAAAAATAATTTGGAGATTACGAGGTCCACAGCCAGATGTAGCTCATCTTAACAAAAAGATGCATATTTTCAAAGTTGTGTGTCACATAAATTTTTTTCTTTGCGGTGTTAAGGAGGGAACCCAGAGCCTTTTGCATGCTAGACAAGCATTCCACTACTGAGTGGCATCTCCATGTTCTTATTGAAGCAAAGAATGTCACCCTTTTTAGGTACCTTTTCATGAATGCATTCATGATATGAAAAAAAGTATTTTGCCCTCTCAGAAATGTCTCAGCCATTTGGGTTTTCTTAAAATTTTAACAAAATGAAGCTAGACATGAATTATTCTTTATTCTTTCATTTACCCATTAAAATGAATGACTCCTTCTTGGTGTATATTGAACTCTAGAGTCTGATGCTGTGATTATTTAAGCAGCACACATATTGAAGTCAGAGTTTGATATTAATTGTTTACTTCTTCAGCTAATGAACCTAGTCAGGACTGCTCCTCTTTGGAGCGCCTAAGGACTTCTAGGAGAGGAGGAAGGAGAAGTCAGTGAAAACTGAATGAGTTAATTTTGCTATTTTTAGTAACCTTGGAAAGTGGGATAGAAAAAGAGCCCGAATCAATTATGGAATTATATTTGTATATAAAGCATCACTGCTACCCTCAAATAGGGTAGGAAAATGCACAAATTTAAATACCCCATTGAGAATAACTATTTTCCCAACATAACACAGTTATAAAGACTGCCCATGGGTTCTGGTTGGGAGAGACAGAGGGAAGTTCTCTGCCCCTGTGCTGCAAAAGGACAGCATCTGTGTTGCAGGAGTCCTGCAGCCTCAGCTCTTGCTGTGTTGGTGGCTGTGCTTGAATGAGCAGCTTGCATCTGCCTGGAAGAGCTTTGCCCATGTTAGCTTTACTCATGGAGCTACTCTGCTTTAGATTTATTTGATATATTCAAGCATAAAATCTTCTCATAAGTATATAACAGTACTTCATATTTGTATTTAGTCACTGAGCACTTGAGAAAAAGGTTTTGATGCTTTCTTTAGAATTTTTAATAGATTTTTACGTAACTATCGGCCTCTAGCTCCTATTTTTTTGTTAGCCCTCTCCCTCAGTATCTCATCAGCTGCCTCTATTCAGATGAATATTTAATAAGGTGAGTTTCCACATTTCTAATGAGATTTCCACACTTCTAACGTTTATTACTATTCCTCAGCTCCCATAAAGGTTATGCTTCTCCCCAGTACTAACTTAATAACTCTGAGAATAGTCAACAATATAAGCACAAATCCCTTAATTGGCTTTAAGAGAGAAAATGCATGAAAAAAGAGCTCTTATAACAGATAACCACAACATCATGAAGGCAGCTTTAGCAAAACGAAAACAGCACGACTGGCTTTAGATGATCACTCTGCCACTTGCTACATGAGGGAGTTTAAGCAAGTTTTTAAACCCCTTGAGCCTTTGCTTCTTCATCTGTAAAATGGGGATCACAACACCTTTCTAGATTTCTATGAAAATTAAACACGAGTTCTCGTATACCATAAAATGACTGTTACATTATTTATACCCCTAAAATTTTTTAAAGAGCTTAAGGAAGAAGTTGAGAGTCTGAGATAGAAGATTCTGAGCCCTCAGTATTGTCAAACTGATGCTGTTCCCAGAATACTCTAACATATGTGAAGAATAAGCACCTAATTTCATAGGTTAGTGTCCTGTGTATATGATCAAACATTTCCATGGCCTCCACTTTCTTACGTCACTATTACATTTAATAATAAAATAAAACAGCCTGCTAGGGATGTAGCTCAACAGCCGAACAGCTGCCTACCACACACAGCACTCTTGAGTTTGACTGTCAGCACGTGTGCATGCTCACGTGAAGACATGATCAGTCATAACAATAACCTAAAACACTCTCCCCTAGTTCTCTAACACAGTCAGAGTGAGGGGGTTTGTTTTCCTTTCCACTCTGTCATTGACTTCCTGGCTGTCTTCCAGGCCATCACACCCAGCCTAGGTTTGCCTTCCTGAAAAATGATAGGATGTGGCCCTCTTCCTTCATCCCACAAACTGCTAAGTCCAGGCTGGTGTTACTGAGGCCTTAGAAGTGGCAGAGAGATGAATACGTGATGACTAACACTTCGAAATGAATATCAGGCACCACTGATCTCTTAAAATCTGGGATATTTCCCCCATGTAAAATACATTATATCCAGTTTCCACAAGCTCTGGATTCCTATCACGTTTCTCACCCGCCCTCCCCCTGCCTGTCTTTTCTAACCTCTTCTTCAGGGTCCCAATATCCTGCTTGAAATGCCAGCGGATTTTTCTGCTTCTGTCTTCTGAAGAATAATTTAATCAGTTTTTTGCTTCTTGCTTTGAGGTTTTCGGTTTTATTTTGTTTTTGTCCCAGTCTAATCTTCTCTCATCTTGTACATTCCAGAGAGGAGTTTGCCTTTCATAACTAGATAGGGATGAAGGATGGATGAATAAATTTAATGAATGCGATGCTCAGCAGACAGTTAAAACAAGCTTTCCAGGCAGAACCGGAGTAGGCGCTCAGCTTGTTACATGAAATAATTAATGCCCAGCAGTGGAGATTTCTCAGGTCACCCTCACTCACAAAGATAACATTTCAGGCAGGGGTGATGAATCCTTTTGCCCGAGGAGAGCTATCTGAGCTCTGTGTGAGAGATTCAAGTGGGAAAAACCTCAGATTTCATAGATGATCCAAACTGCTAGATAAATGCAAACGAGGATGAGAAATAATACACTGTAGCTTTAGAAATAGTCACCTGATTATAACCCAGATGATAAGCTTAGGAAATAAATAGAAGGTGGAACAGTAAAGCCAATACATATATATGTTTGGCCTGCTACATTCTTTAGTGAATCATTTTCAAAGTGAGCAAGCATTTTGAGGAAAAGCTAAGGAAGGGAGAAGGTCCATTTTACTTATTATTCTATTTCTATAACTGGTTTATTCAGAACTCTCAACTTATCGGGGCTAGAAATGTGAACTAGTTCATTGCTGTGAATACCAGTCCCCAAACATTTTCTGTGGAATTCGCAAGTAGTAATACCTCAGTGATCCAACTAGCCTGATTTCATAATTTTCCTTTTTTGGGAGAAAGGTACAGTACTAGGGATTAACCCAAGGAATGCTGGGCTACCCTGCTAGCCCTTTTTATTATTTATTCTGAGACAAAATCTCACTAAATTGCCCATGCTGGCCTCAAACCTGCTTCCCTAGCTAGGATTACAGGTGTGTGCTGTCATGCCAGGCTCTTAAATATTTTGTTTTAAAAGGAAAATAACAAATTTTAACAAGGATGTATAGAAGTTAGAGCACTCATACAGGGTTGGTAGGAATGTGTCGTAGTGCAACCATGGTAGGAAACACTGTGGAAAATACTCAAAGCCACTGAAAGCAGAGACTTGAACAGATAGTTGCATACTCATGTGTTTCTCTTTCTTTCTTTCATTTTGCGGAACCAGGGATTGAATTGAGGATCTTGCACTTGCCAGGCAAGTGCTTGTTCTACTGAGCTATCTCCCCAGCCCTCATGTTTATAACAGTATTTTTTTTTTTTTTTTTTTTTTTGAAACAGTCTCACTATTCAGTTCAGGCTGGCCTTGAGCTCACTTTTGTAGCCCAGGCTGGTCTTGAGTTCACACTGATCCTCCTGCCTCAGCCTCCCAAGTGCTGGGATTACAGGTGTGCAGCACCATACCCGGCTATAACAGCATTATTCACAGTAGGCCAAAGGTAGAAACAACCCACACATCCATTAGCAGGTGAATGGATAAACAGACTATGGTCTATATACACAATAGAGTTCGATCGCCAGCCTGCCATAGTGGCGCACGCCTGTAATCCCAGTGCTTGGGAAACTGAAAACAGGAGAATCACTATAAGTCTTGTCTGTGTAGTGAGACCCTGAAGACTCTGTACTAAATACATTTTTAAAAAGAGCATTTCTGCCATTTATGGCTGGGAAGATAGCTCAGTAGAATAAGCACTTGCCTGGCAAACTCAAGGACCTGAGTTAAAAAAAAAAAAATTTAGAGCGGGGCATGGTGGCACATGCCTATAATCCCAGTACTTGATTTAGGAGGTTGAGGCAGGAGGATTGGTGTGAGTTCGAGATCAGCCTGGGCTGCCAAAGTGAGCTCAAGGCCAGCCTGAAGTGCATAGTGAGACCCTGTCTAAATAAATAAATAAATAAATTGAGCCCAGCCCAATAGCTCAGCGGACTAAAGCTCCTGCTTCAGCAGAGGCTGGGTTCGATCCCCAGTATGCCATGCCAGCCCCACTGGCCCCACCCCCCGGGGTGCACTGAGATGGTAATTGAGACAGCATGGTGGCACACACCTATAATCCCAGCACTTTGGGAGGCTGAAAACAGGAGAATCACTCTGAGTCCGATCTACATAGTGAGACCCTGTAGACCCTGTATCCCCTGTCCTAAATGCAA
>PVKN010002989.1:0-39612 GCA_004027915.1 Capromys pilorides
ATAGGAGAAAATATAATAAAATAATTCCTTGACCTTGGGGTGGGGAAGATCTTTTCAAACAGAAATCAAAAGCATAAAACATAAGGCAACAAGCCTGAATTTGATTAATTGAAAATTACAGATTTATGGAATATGTGGATACTGAAATTGTATCTGGGAGAAAAATCTAGTTACTGATAAGGTATTGATACACAGAATGAATAAAGGAACTTCTGTAAATCAGCAACAAAAAAGTAGCAAATTTAACAGAGAAAAATAGGCAATGTCTAAGAATAAGATGCAAAGAGAGCTTTCAACCCCAAAACCTTATAAGAAGAATTGTTTAAACTACTCAGTAACTATGTATGTGCAAAATAAGGCAATCAGATACCAATGCAAACCTCTGTGTGAAGGGGAGTGACAATTAGGGTGAGGCCCTGAGGTGGTAGGTCTGTTGGTGGTGAGAGCTCTCAGGCCTGCAGTGCGAGTGGCATGTGGTCTGGAGCAGCTACTCCAGAGGACAGCCTGCTACCCTCAGCCAACATAGGTGTGCACAGCCTGGAAGGGTGCAATTCTGCTTGTGGGCAGAGTCCAGACAGCCCTCTTATAGGACTTACAAGACACATGAGGGGCTGCTGTCTGCTGGTAAATATTGTGCGGGTCTTCCCATCTGTCTCTGGGAAGTGGATGAACCCTTGATGGTAGACACAGAACTTTGAAGCAGGAAGGGGTGTGTGCATACAGTCACACCAGTGGAGCTTCCAACTACAGGGTGAGGAAGCGAAGGGAGTAACTTGAACCTAATGTAACTTACATAAATATAAAACTCAAATCAATAACCCACTCTAGAAGAGTGTGTACATGTTTGAAGTGCAGTAGAATCCTTACCAGTGAGCGTAAGAGCATGGGAGTGGGGCCTGAGCACATACAGCGTGGATCAATGAAAGGAGGGAACACAAACCAAATGTTGGGAGTGGAGCTCATATTTCTTCTCATTTCCCAGTCCCTTGTGAGGTCAGAATGATTTGGCAGATACACATTTTTGACAGTGTTTTGTTCAAGAGACTTGAGGATTTTGCAAACTGGCAGCTGGCTATGGTAGTGGTTTCATTAAAGATGCCCTTTTGAGGGAGTGTCTAACAGAAGTCCGTATGCCAGCAGCCGTGGCCTGCACTTCATGGAGCTGGAGACAAGCATCTGTCATTGGCTGAGTGGCAGAGGCCCTGGGGACTGAGCTGCGTGGACTGAGCTGTGTGTGACACAGAGGCAGCTATCAGGGGGCCAAAAGACTAAGATGAAATAGGAAGTAGTCACTGCCCAACCAGCCCTCAAAAAGCTTCCTGATTAGCACATTCTCTCCCTGTAGTCAAGCTACATGGGAAGCCAAGTCCTAATCAGGAGGTTGCTTCGACGGGAACAGAGATAAAGCAAAAGGAATATAAATGATCTTACAAAAAATGCTCAGCTGAGAGAGCTTGATGGATTGTTCCATGGGACAGAGAGTGTTGCTAATGGGAGTATGTTAGTAGGATTATATACCTGTTGCGATTTGCAAACATATATAAGACCTAATTAAAAACACCTGGGGAGAAAAGATAACCTGAAGACAGACACCTAAACATTCCACATAAAAGCAAAAGCAATAGCATAAACAACCACTTCACAAAAAAATGTATGTCAGAGCAAACTTGTCCTGGTTTCAGGAGACTGTTGGGAATAAATGGGTAGATGTAAGAAGAGCTTCTTACACACTGGCAATGGGAAACATTACCTAAGGACTGAGATCATGGGAAACAGCCAGGTTAAGAACTCCCCAACCATTTCTGCTCCAGGAAATGACTAACTACAAACACTGTTCCTCATTTGACCTTGGTAAGACTCATAAATATTCCCCTTGTTTACCTATGAAAGGTCCAGCAAACCCTCCAGAGTCCCCACCCAAGTCTCTTTGGGGATTGATTTACTCCTCAGAACTACTGGAGCGAAGTGCTTATGCATCGACATGGGGCATGTGTCTCTTCTTCTGCCAGGAACCTGAACTTTAGCCCACCTCCAGCTTCCCTGTAACAGGCTCTCTTGATGGCAAACTGGCCTCAAAGTTGATATTCTCCCATCTGCAGTCCCATCACATCAGCCACATCCCCTAGCCTTACCTCTCAGCACGAGTTCTGGCTGGCCTTGCTTCTCCCTCCCTCTAAGGAAAATCCATTTTTGTCTAACCTGGAGGTCTTTGGAGAACTCAGAGTGACTACACCCTACCTATTGTAATGGTCTCTTCCAACCCTTGCAATAAATCCTTTGAGTGAAGTCTCTCTCTACTCAGTCTGGTTCGCCCATTCTATCTGACATGCCTCAGAGACCACCCCTCCATCTTCTCTGAGATTACTGGAGATGTCATCACTGCAACCCTCCAGGGCAGCAGAGGGAGAAAGGAGAAGGCAGATAGGCAGGATTAGGGAGCTACCCCTTCCTGACGCCAGACACTCCACTGGAGTTTCTATATTCTCCTTTGCATGGTACATATTACTTAACTCAATCACCCAGCTGGCTTGTTACTTCATGCTCGCCTGCAAACTGACCTGCCCACGCTCTGCTCCAACTCCTGTAATGGTCACTCTCTGATATTTCTGTGAAAATATTTTCCTTCCCCTTTGCTTACTTCTTCACTGATAGACCTTTTTAAAACTTAAAACATTGCAGACTAGCTTAACCTTTCCATTTATTTGGGAAAAAAGAAACCAAGATGGTGCTCTCCTAAATCTGCAGCTCTCTAGGATTTTGTCATGTGAGTCTAGAGTGATGTCCACATAGCCATTTCTAACATTCCTGCTCCTACAGGAATACACCCTGATCTCCCCTTCCTTCATTTCAGCTCTTCCTTGATTTCTTCTCTTCCTTCCTCCCCATCCCATCCCATTAAGAAATTAATTTGGTTGATTAAATAAGCATACACAGAATACTGCCTTGTAGAGTGGATTATTCCAGGCACAGGAAATCCATGGATACATAGGCACTGAGCAGCTCCTAGAGCGCAGGGGAGACAGACATGTGGAGTAATACAGCACAACATGATTAATCCTGTAATAGAGATATGAAAGAAAAATAAAGTGCTGTAGATTGAATTTAAATCAGTAAGGGAGGGGGAACAAAGAACAGACAAGTAACAATTGAAAATGTGTCATGTTTTATATCAAATGTTCAATCTCTGTCAGGGCCCCTTAGATGAGAACTTCCTTAGAGGTCATAGACTAGATAATGTGGATTTCAATCTTCTAGGCACCTGCTTCGGAGTGTGCCTAGCAAGGTATTTGACAAACCTAATCTTGATTTTGGAAAAGCAGCTCACAGGTGGCTTTTCTGAGGGGGAGCACCAGCCTGGATCCTCTTATCATCGATCTCTGCCTTTCTCAGTCTCTTGGGGCCTCTGGGTTTATAGGTGTCATGCAGAGGGGCTCACCTTGGGCCCCAACTCAACCCTTAGTATTTCACACACAATCTTGGGCTAAAAGATATTACAGCAAAGGTTCTTCTCAGCCTTTGAATGGCCCTTGAGGTTTTATTGAGGTTTGTCTCTTTCTTTATGGCCCTCTGAATTTTATATGCATTCCTCTGAGTTTCAGGGGACATTGAAGTTGTAGGCAATGTCGTTCCCTTTCAGAAATGTCCTATAGGGACACACACACCAGTCAATGGGTCTCCTGCTCTGTCATTCAGACTGGGCTCATAGGCAGTGTAAAACACTGGATTTTCCATGCCTGGAGCATTTCATAGCTGTCATCAATGAATTTTTGTTTTTAATTAGGATTTTAAAAAAACATTTTAAGCATGTAAAATAACAGCAGTCTTACTAATAGACTAAGGACCTTCTAACCTTGATACATATAATCTTAATCTTTCTGTGTTGTTTTTAAATTCCCAAACCATTTACAGGCTGAGATAAAGACTGAAGAAAAGAGAATCCTACAGTGCAGAAATAAAAATTATTGTGAGTTCTCTAAAAATGTGCTGTAGCTCTTTAAAAATTTGTTTCTATTAACGAGTTTGACTCCAGCCATTTTCTTAACAATGCTGTAATTGTTTTTGGCCTTCTGCTGTGTGAAGCACAGTGACTACTTTTTCTTCTAAGATTTACAATGGAAAAAAAAAACCACTGTTCCTGGCACTTTGAAATTTCTTCAAAAATGTTTGGGCCAGAGAGATACCTCAGTGGAATAAGTGCTTGCCTGGCAAGTGCAAGGTCCTGAGTTCAATCCTTGATACCACAAAAAGAAAAAGAAATGTTTGATAAGTGAATGGATTAATAAGGGCTCTGTAAATGAAGGTACTTGGTACAGACCCCAGACTTGTTTGTTTATGCAAGTTGAAAACCAGTCAGTGGTGGCCAGGAGAGACACTGTGGTGTCCTCTCTGGGTACCATTTAAGCATGAGCCAGCTTTGAGAAATAATGCTCTGGTTCATCTAATTTCCTAGATCCTCATCAGGCCTGTGAGACTCTGTAACTAGGTTCTGTTTTTCTAGCCAGAATCCCAGCCCTTGCCCATACTTTCCTAGTTCTATTTTATTTTATTTTTAATCTTTATTTATTTGGTACAGGGTCTGTCTACACAGCTCAGACTCATAGTGATCCTCCTGTCTCAGCCTCTCCAGCTATAAGATTATAGGCATGCCCACCACACCTAGTTTCAGTAGCCAGCTCAGTGTGGGGCTGGCATAGCATGCAGTACCAGGAATTGAACTCAGGTCCTTGTGCTTGCCAGACAGGCACTTAGACCACTAAGCTATCTTCCTGGCCCCCATTTTCCTTATTTTAATAGTAAGATGTTGATTGTCAAATCTCAAGGAATCTTGTATTATGAGCTTGAAATAGGCCACCGTGAGAGACTCTATCCCCAACAACATGGGCAAATTCAACAAGTCCTTGTGCAGATTCCTCTGCCACAACCTCACTGGAGTGCTTGCGTTGCAGCCCTCTGAGCATGGTCCTTCCATCCTGCGCTGATCTTATGACACCATCCGATCCTGTCCTCCATAGCCTAGCTTCTCTGTGTTCTGGATCCACAGTGCATTGCTGCCGTGAGAGCTTTGATCAACCACCTCCTGACCAGATGGCCCTGTGTTTATCCTTTGGGACTTTAAACAAGCCATGCCAGTGCTCTGTTCCCCTGCTACACTCCTGCTCTCTCCTTTTGGCAAGGCATGCAAGTCCGGGTCACAATCAGGCCTCCTGTATACTCATGGATATCAAATCATCATTTCCTACCTTCCATAGGAATGGACATAACACTGCCTCTGCTCAAGAGCTGTCACAATTTACATACCCATGACCTCCTCAGAGAGGCTTTGTGATACTCTGAGAAGGCATGTGCTTCGGAAAGCTGAACCCAGTTGAGCCCAACCCTGCCATCTATTAGCTATGCTATCTTAAGACTCATCTAGTCTTAGCATCCTTACCTCTAAGTTGGAGCAAAAGTATCTACCTTGCATGAGTGTTGTTGCTATTTGGAATGGCTCGTGTAGCAGAGGAAAGCTTCAGATATGATGCCTTGCTTTTGTGCTCATTTTATAATTTGTCTCATTAAAGAACTGAGTTTATCCATCAAAATCCTATTGCTGAGTTGGAATGTGGTAGAAAGGGAGAGCAGTGTGGAGCAGAGAAGTGGATGTGCACATGTGGTCGGGGAGAGGAGGTCAGGGTGGCTGAAGCTGAGGACCGTGGGAGAGCCCAGTACCACAGGGAAGACAGAGAATGTCCCTCCTCCTTCTCCCAGGTGGCCTTTTCAAAATCTTGACTACTTCCTGCCTCGATGCCAAGAAACATCTTCTTATGACTTATTCCCTCCTGTGTCTGGGGTGTTGGGGGTCCAAGCCTTTGCTGAGCCTCCTACTGGGTTCCAAGGTCACAGAGCCCTGGGTCTGTTCATGGGAGAAGCCTAGATGTGTGAGCTCTGAGAAGAGCACAGAGCTGGGGGTATGGCTCAGCGACAGCATTGCGTGCAAGGCCTTGCACTGAGCCTTGGCCCAAGAACGTGATCTGAAAATAAGCCCAGGATAGCCTTGTTACTGGGTCGCTGCAGCCAGCTCCTGAGCCCTCTGGATTTCAGGGACCTCCACTGTATTTAGTAGCTGGCATACAGACAAAAGCATGGCCACGGGATGGCTTCCCCTGCAATGGCACATTTAGCTGTGCAAAATGCAGAAAAGAAACACAGCCAGAGTCTTAAACACCTTTAGTTATTGGCTTCTTCAGGAGCATAGCATGTACCCTTCAATTAGGCCTCGAAAATATTTCGTGCCAGTGTATATTTAGGTTTTACTCTATGTAGTAGTTAGAAATCACACTGAAGTCTTTGCTAAAAGGATATTTAATGACATTCCGTTCTCAGCACTGGGAGTTTCAACAGCAACACTGTGCTATATTTAATGTGTTCACCTAAGGTATGTATTACAGGTCTTAGATTAAGGTAATTTTAAAAAATGACTTGAAGAATGGCAGGTGTGTAGGCTCTGCTCTTCCTATATGGGACAAAGAGCCTGCCAGAGGTGTATCACGGGGTTCATTGATTGTCAGGTCAGGAATCTCTCCCCATGCCAACCTAAAAGGCACTTAGGATTCCAACAGTTCTGTTCAGTAACGTTCTCTTAGTGATGCAAATTTACTAATGCAAAGGTCCCTTTGCCCTTCACCCTCACCACATCCCTGTGGTTGCTGAGGAAGGATCCCTCCTCTGTGCCTGGCCCTTCCTGTGAGGTCCCCACCTGCCTCAGCAAGTTTGAATCACCTGAGATGCACTGTGTGTCTTAAACCATATCACATACTACCTTGGGAGAGTGACACTATTCCTAGGCCCTGATCAGGCATCTCCCCTATACTGACACTGGCAGGTAACCCCAGGTGCGCTAGGGTTTCCAGTGTGTGAAAGAGATTCTTCTCTGAATCAGAACTCTGAGGGCCTGGAGTCCTGGTGTAACTCTCTCTCTCTGCTGTAGGGTGGGAACAGAAGAAACAAAAGGCACTTCTCTTGGAAATCAAAGATGTGGTGTTTAGAACTGAAAGAATCAACCTCAGCAGGGTTGAGGAGAGGTGCACCCTGGGTGGCCCCTGCTCGGCTCCAGCAGTGGCACCTCTCGGACGGGTGCTTGCTGCGGCAGGGTGCTCCAGGAGCAGTTTTCACTTATCTGGGATAAGGAGAATAGGGACACAGGCAGGCTTGAGAGCTGGGGAAATGGGTCTAGTTTTCTGACTTATTCCCAAGAAAAACACACTGGGGCTCTGTGTTTTATACTATTGAGTAAAATCCAGAAAAAGAGAACATCAAGAGCGCCACCACCTTTACCCAACACGTCTTTCCTCCTGGCATTCTTCTCTGTGCCAGCCATTGACAGGTGTGTGAAAGATGCATCGGCTACCAAAACCAAAATCCCTTCTGCTGTCTGTGCTCCCTTCCTTTCTCCTTTCCTTCCATCTGTGCTCCTTTCTTTTCTTCCTCTGTCAGGTAGTAACTGAGCCTCTCTTAGGCTCCAGATACCATGCAGGTTGTAAGGGTTCTGCCATCTGCCTGCAACCTCTGTTCAAGACCACCATGCTGCCCCATTCACCAAGAGTGCCTGGGTGTGGGCACACCTCTATCAATCACCTGAGAAAAGCAGCTTTTCCTCTGGGTCTTCCATACCCTTTCCTCATGTGGAGTTGCCCTATTAGTGTTGGGCCTTGGATATTAACCCCTGACCTCAGTAAGTGCCTCTGTGCACCAACATTCCGAACACTTCCATCTGCACAGAAACCAATGGAGAAGGTGGGGCACAGTGATTACATGCTCACAAAACTGTCCTACGCACCTGGCCTCCTGGCCTGGCCTGCTCCACAGCTGGCTCCTTGGGTGAGAATGACCTGCAGCCTTCCACTCATCGTGTGATCTGTGGGCCAGCAGCAGCAGCATCACCTACGACATTGTTAGAAGTGCAGAATCTAAAGCCCCATCCCAGACCTGCTGAGCACAGCCTACATCCCTAGGTCATCTGTATGCACACGGAGAAGGCCTGAGAAGTACCAGCTGGCAGCATTCAAATAACAGGTTCACATTCTGTCACTATCAAAGGACATTCTTTGCCCTGGGAATACTAGTGATAACCAGGCAACATTATTTTTCAATTTCACAGAGCTTCCTCGGAAAAATTATCTTTTTTAATCTATCGTTTTACAAAGTAGTTTTATTATTTCTCCAATTTTAAACTAGGAAACAGATACCCAGAAAGGTTTTAGTATTTAAGATCACACTGCCAGCAAGTAAAGCAGAAGAATGTGAATTCAAGACTTGAGATTCCAAACCACGACATCCTGCATTATTCCCAGGTAGATGCATCTATAGTTTCCCTAAAGTAATAATGCTTATTTGATCTGGAGGGACATTCAAACTTAGCAAATGTTTTTAATAATAATTATTAGGACAGACTCCCCACAGTCTCCCAATTTATATGTTTGCAGTCCTTCACTTAAGTTGAGTAGATGTTATAGAAATAGATCTCGGACCCTGGACCCATTTGTGAATGTTTATTGCCCACTAATCAGAAGTGAGTTGCAATTAGAGGAGAGTTAGGAAGTAATGGCATAGTAGTTACCATGTAATTAAGGAGTAATGGCATGCGATTATATCTCTGGCCTTGAGATTTAAACTAATATCATTAGAGCCCATCTCCTCTTCAGAGAATCCACAAATATAAATGCTGTATCGGTGCAGACGCTACAAATCAACTGGGCAGGACTAGGCCCTTTCCTCCTCCCCCTCTTGTTTTTATTACAGTTCCTGGCCTTCACTGCATGCAGATTGGCAGCTGCTTAGCTGCTTTTGTTCCGTGTCATTAAACTATGGTTCTGTTTCACATGGGAGATTCTGTCCCAAATGGCTAAGAAGAAAGCATTTTTTCCCTTCTGCTCACTCTGCTGGTCAACACTTTCTCCAACTCCAGGAGAGTGGGGGTACTGCCCTGTTTAGGATAACTACAGAAACCCTGAGCAATGAGCAATGAAGTGGAACCTCAGCCTTTTTGGCCAGAAAATGCTGGCTTTGTACTTTGTCGTACCACTCAAACGCTACTTGTCCCCTCTTGTACCACCACTGTCAGGGAGGAGGGATGGCATAGGTGCAAGGACTGTTTGAAGCTTTCCCCCAGGCAGTGCCATTGATCAAATCCTGTCTTTGCCTTTTGCTCAGGAGTGTCTGACTCCCAGGTTGTGACCCATGTCAGATAGCTAAAGACTCAGTTTGTCACTAATCCAACATGCCTATTTGATTTCCATCTGGCTGTTCATTAGTGCCCAGCTGGACCTCCCTGGTCTCACTATCCAGCTGGGTTAAGGACTGCCAGTGCAACTGTTGCAACTGGAGAGCAAGTGGCCTCTGTGGAAAGAGGCTTTGCTGCCCTGGGGTGCTGAGAGGTCTCTGTTAATGAGGCCACTTTTTTCATTTCCCTCCTCATTCCTCTACATCCTTTGTTGGCCATCTCCTAATGGAAAACAGACACAACTCCAGAGCATCAGCTTTGCCTGTTGTTACCCAAAGAGCCAAAATAACCTTTACCACTTACAGATCCTTCCACTGGCTTATAATTCAAAACAGCGTTGTGGAGGATCCTAGCCTAGGAATGGCTGCCCAGGACTTTCTCCCAGAGGAACAGGTACATGACACAATCGTTTCACCGTAAGACCATGTTTGTTTCAGGAAACTACAAAAATCACCTGACATATTGGGTAGAACAAAGCTAACAGACCCATCAGTCTCTCACGTGCTGGTCTAGTTGGAGGGAACACAAGTATCCCCAACAGCTAGAAGAGCCAGGAAAGAGAAATGACACAATGGTAGCTATATAAGCCTGGAATTTAAAATTTGAGTTCCAAATTCACTGTCTCATACAGAAAGACATAACATCCCAGAGATGTTGTGATATTTATTTCTCAAAACCAACAATAGTCAAAATTGAACTGAGAGAAGGTTCCAGATCATGGTGTTCAGGGAATTGCTAGTAATCAGACACATTTCCCTGTTCTTCCCCTGGAGAAAAACCTTAGTAAGTAAAGCAAATTACCAATAAAACTGTGCAAATAGAGAAGTTGTGTCTTGCAATGGGAACAACAATGGCTTTAGAGTAAGAAACATTCACTCAAACTCATTTTTATCCTAAGTAGCTCAGCTCTTGCATAGATCACTCTGCTGAAACTTACCCATCTATGAAATGGAAATAACGAAATCCACCCCATTGATTAGGTGGAAAGAGAATATTAGAAGCATGTTAGAGTGGTATGTAATCGTTGTAATGAGGGGCTGTCTCACTCAGCCAGTCATCCGCGCTAGTAACTCTACATTTGGTTGTGGTGGCTGGAACGTCCACGAAGTGATTTCAAGAGTCCAGAGGGGAATTCTAGCACAGAACCTTTCTGCCCTGGCTTGTACCAGAGTGAGAGATAGTACAGACAGAGAGCAAAAGCATAGGGAACTTCAAGCAGTGAGAGTGTACCTCCAGCCAGGAGTTCTCAGCTTTACCACCAGTCCCACAGGCATAGAGCCTCTGTTGGTAGAAATTGGACCTTGAAGCCCAGAAGCAAAGAGAACTGGGCAGAGAATACATAATATTCAAGCTGGGAAAATGCATAATTCCCATGATGGGAAATATTTGGCTTAGTAGTCCCAGCCCCTCTCCCTAGCCTGCCTTTCACCAGAGTAGATGAAGATGGGCCAAAGACTCTACTCTGAGTGTCTGAGCCTTTGTTACCTCCTCCCCACAAGCAGGCCTCAAGTCAAACTGCTCACAGGCAGACATAATACAAAGCCTGGAGGGAGTGGGAGGGGAGAGAGACCGAAAGGTGGAGGAAGAAGCAACTCTATGGTTGAGGGACACCAGTGGTGAGGACCAGTGGCAAATTCCTGAGGATAAGCCCCCTGTCCCCATGCACAAGGCTGTTCTCTGGTGCTCAGGGCTGCCAGAGTCACAACAAAGACCTGTCATGTGGTTTGTGGGGATTGGGGACAAAGAAAAGGAAAGAATAAAGAAAGGAATGGAGAGAAAGATGGAGAAAGGGAAAAAGAATAAAGACCTCTAAACTGACTTGTTTTATCAGTTAAGTCAGTAATTTTGCTTTTTTTCCCTTGCAGAACAGCCCTTAATCCATAGGCAGTGTTTATTTCCTAAGTGTTTGGAGCACTCTGAATGTCTCAGTTGGTGGATCCAGTCAATTCTAGGTGTGAAACACTTACTCCTGCCCTCTCTCTTTGCCATTGCTCTTGCTCATGTCTTCATTGCCATTGTCCTCATCTGTCAGATGTGAGGTGTTGAGGCTTCTTACCAGTAGATCCCTCTACTCTGATACATGATGGGCACAACCAGGAACTATTGATCTACCGATGACCATAACGTGTGGTACCAGGCACCTCTTTTCTTTCCCTGCGTCTATTATTATCCTGCCTTGAGTCCCATTGTAAGGTTGATCTTTCTGCTTAAAATCCAATGTATCCATACTGCTCCTAAGTCCAAACCCTTTGCTTGAGTTCTCTAGTTGTCATAATCCAAACCCATTGGACCTTCTCACATTCTTCAGGGATCTGGGACCTCCAACGAACCCAGCTGCTCATGCCTCCAGACTCAGCCCTGAGGTACTTCCTGTAAGGCTTCCCTCTTCCTCTGGCCATTGCCAAATATATCTATCTAAGCTGCACTTAGCTTTTTTGTATCTTTAACTTTCTAACCTAGTAAGCGGATTAGGAATAGAGCCTACTGCATAGTGTCTTGTATAAAATATTGACAGAAAATTTGGTACATAAGCATTTACTTGGTGAAATCTTATTAATGTTATTAGCTTTCTGAGCTTCCATCCTGAGCTCATATTCAGCCTTATTTTAAGTATTCCCACTCCATCCTCTTTGTACCCTCCTGCTTGTCCATCCTCCTTTATTCCTGCTCTAAGCACTTAGAAATCCTCTGTATTGAACACACTTTGAGTTATCACTGTCATGACTTTTCTACTGGATTATAAGTGCCTTGGAAGCAATGATATGTATTGCACAGGAGTTCAGGGCACGATCTTGGACTGCATCTGCCTTTGTTCAAATCTCAGCTCCACAGCTTCCTGGCTAAACCATGTGGGGCAAGATATGTAGCCTCTGTAGTGTGGTTTCCTTCTGTGTGCAGTGGGAATAATAATGTAATGCACTCCGTGAATGTGTTAAGAGCACCGAGTGAGATAATCCGCACAAAGCACTAAGCATAGAGCTTTGTACATGATGCATGTTGGGTAAATGCTAGATATTGTGATACATTTCCATATCTTAGGTACCCAGGGTAGAACTCTGAACATTGGATAGTATTTGGGAAATAAATGAGTCCTGGCATCTCTGAATCAGGAAGGAATGCTGTAGGCAGCAACGCCTTGCTTGCTCTCATTTCCTCATTAAATCTCCCATTATAGCCTGCTGTCGCAGTGAACCTGGTGCTTTCAGGATGCAATAGACCTGGAATGTGTGGTGCTCCTCGCTCTCATTCACGCTTAGGAGAAAATCCTAGCAGGCACAGGACATCTGGGCCCTGGGCACCAGTATCCTCCTGAGTACCACTCTTCATTCCCCTCAAGCACCTTGGCAAGCCCCAGTGATCCCCATTTAACTGTGCTTTCTTCCCCCAGTCCCTAGGATATGTCACTTCCCTTTCCTGGACATCCTCAGTCCATTTCCATGTGCACTTTCACATTCTGCTCACACCCTTTGCTGTAGTTTGGATCTTAAACTGCACCTCCCCCCCAAAAAAAAGCCTCATGTGTTAATGTTTTGTTCTGTACTTGGCATTGTAACATCTTAAGCCTAGTGTGAGGTCTTCTGGTCACTGGGGGTGCACCCTGGAAAGGGAATGTGGGCCCCAGCCCCTGGCTCTTCTTGTCCTGTTCTTGCTTCCCAGTCACGAGGTGACCAGCCTTGCTCTTCCAGGCCCTGATAATTATGACATGCTGCCTCAGCACAGGTCCAGAGCAGCAGCATCAACTGCTTACTGGCTGAAACCACCAAAACTGTGAGCCAGAATAAAAACTTCCTCTTTAGAAGTTGATCTTCTCAGCTGTCTGTTACAATGACACAGTGATTGAAAACCAACTCACATCCCCTTTTCCTCGTCAAATGCTACTTGGCCTTGAGCCTCGGTGTGGCATCTCCTTTTCTGGGAAAGAAGACTGCCTTCAATATACATTAGGGTCCTAAGGTTGCTATAAAAAGGTTGTGCAGACTGAGTGACATAAAGCAACAGAAACATGTTGTCTGAGTGCTGGAGGGCACAAGCAGAAGTTAAGATGTCAACAACGATGCTCCTCTGATACCTGTAAGGAAAGTCTTACGTTTCCTTTTTCTAGCTTCTCTAGTTGCTAGTGGTTCTCCAGAACTCCTTGGTGTCACTTGGTTTAACAGATACCTAACTACAGTCTCTACTGTCATCCTTGCATGGTGCTTCCTATGTAGCTATCTCTTCACATGGTTGCTTTATAGTGCCCTCAGATACACTGGATAAAGGAGCCACTATAAAATAGTGTGAGGTCTGAGTACTAGGGTTAAGAATTCAACATAGCTTTGTAAGAGGATAAAATTCAACACACAACAGTGGATTTTACCTCACATATCACTCACCCTCTACATTGCTGGTACTTTTCCTGGCTGTGTGGTGAATTTACCCCCATAGAATACAAACTGGGAGGGAAAGGACCTTATCTGCCCAGTTCATCACTCTTTTTGGACACAGAGAAACTGACATAGTCTCTAAATGAGTACATGAAACTTTTTCCTTTTTTTTTTTTTTTTTTTTTTTTTGTGGCCAGCTCAGCCCACCGTGGGGCCTGGGCTGGCACAGAATACAGTTCTGGGGATTAAACCTTGGTCCCTGCGTACTTTCCTAAGCTTGTCCAAGCAGACACTTTAGACTGCTGACTTATCTGTCCAGCCCCTGAATAAAACTTTCAAGAAAGACTTTTTGCATCAAAATGTAGTGTCTTGTACATTCCCAATGCTGTGAGTCAGCCTTCTTGCTGTGGGTGCACTTTGATGGGGTGCAGGAAATGATTCTTTTACCTGTGGGAAGAAGTGGCAGAGGGTAGTTAAAGTGATCCTGGGGCTGATGGTCTAATTGGCCCACATTTATGATTATAAAGTTTTAGCAGAAATATTGACTTGGGGTTTTACAGTTCTATCCCTTCACACTACAGAGAATTCAAGGCTCTTTGAAGGCTCAGGGCCAACACTTGTTGGAGATACATCCTAGATTTAGGCCTCAGTCTCTTGACACAAGTCAAGAAATTTTGAGAATGTACTACTCTGCTCTCATTATTCCTTTTCTTTTTAATAAATATTTTATGTCTCTCTATATAAAATATTATGTGACGATGGGAGCTGTTCTGAGATTTAAAATAATTCAGTGCTCATGATTCCCTAGTGCATAAGATTCTGCTTTCAGGGATTCATTCATATGTGACCTGCCCTTCTACCAACTTCACTTCCTCTCCCCAGTTTACCTGTTAGTACTTCTTAATGTATCTGGAGATCTACCTGAACTTATGTCTTCCACAACATAGTGAGAATGTGACTATATACCTTCCTGAAAATGGATAAGAAAATACATTGAGTTGAACTGTGTCACTCTCAGTTCATGTTCTTCTTAGAGTTCTACCATATGACCTTACTTTAGAGCAGGGTCTTTGCAGATATAATTACTTAAGATGAGGTCACACTGGAGTAGAGTAGAACCACAATTCAGTATGACTGGCATCATTATAAGAAGAGGAAAAGACACAGAGGTACACAAGGAGAAAAATGCCATACAAGACAGAGACCAAGACTGAAGCTGAAAGAGATCACCTCCACAAGCCGGCCATGTCAAGGAATAAGTGCAAACTACAGAAACTAAAAAGATGTGAGGAGAGATTCTCCTACAGATTTTAGATGGAACATGGTCCCTGACACCTTAACGTTGGACTTCTATAACAGAACTGTCAGTCACTCAGATTCTTTTGGACAAAATTAAAAGATTTCTGGGGTAAGGAATGAGACACTATTAAGAGGCAGGTAGAGAAATTTATGGTATAAAAAAAACAGATGTTCAAAGCCTACTTTGGGACTGACTCACTACAGAATTCCTTCTTCCCCTCCTAAGGGCAGACTGGTCTTTGACTAAGTGTCTCCTACCTCTAGGTTTCCCACTGGACCCAGCTTCACTGGGAGTGGCTAGATGGGTGCAGGCTCAGTGGTACTACTGGAATCAACTCTCAAGCTTGGCCAAATGTACTGACAAGGAATAAATTATCCTTTCCAGTGTAAGGACTTGGGAAGAAAGAGACGTATCTACCTGAGAAAGTTCCCAAGAAACCCCAGTAGCCATGAAATTGGCATCTACAATTCCCAAGTCAGCTCTGATAATCCTTTTGGGTGCTTTGTTGTTTCTTTTCAAATAATGTGAAAGTCAATGTGAAAGTCAACAGGGTGATTTTTCTACCCATTCAGTCTGTAAAGCCTCCCTGAGTGCCAGAGAAAACATCATGGTGGCAGGAACTACTCTGTATCAGACCTGTGGACTCAGCTCCAGAAGAGGGAAGACTTTAATGCTTGTGTAGGAGCAGAGTGGAACAGAGGTGGTGGATGCTCCCCACTCTGGCTCTGACAGGAGCATCTGTGGAAAGGTTTTCTTGACCTATGGTTGTCCCTAGTCTTTGTGGGAACCAGGGTAGTAGATTTCCCAGAGGCCCCAGCGGCTGACTTGCTCAGCTAGGCCTGCATACTCAGTAGTTTCTACGGGAGGGTGAGACTAAGCAGCGCGACCCCATGGAAGTCACACATTGCTCTCCCCTAGGAATATTTCTGCTGCTGTTAGATGGCTTCCTATGACCTCCAGCTTCTCCCCACAGCCCAAGAGTGGGTGCTATAGAAGTCGACTGGAAAAACAGAATCAGAGCAGCAGTAAGTGAGACTACTCTCCTCACTGCAAGGATTCTGGGATTTTGAGGCTTCTGGGCCACTCCTATCCCCACCTACGTACATCTCCCAACAGCTGGGTGACATGAAACCATTCCTCAAATGCACAGGGTGGGGAGACTTCTATAATGAGGAATGTGTAAAAGCCACCAAAATGTATCCCTTAGCTCCAAGGCTGGCCGTGCCTGTTGTACATTAGTTGCTTCCAGAAGAATTCCCCCCACCTCCAGCTACTTCGCTGCTGCCTATTGCTGCTTGTTCCCCACCCCGGCTAAGCTGCCTTCTCTAGCATAAAAGTGGAGCACTCACGTTTCTGAGCCATGAACTCAAGCTGAGGTTTTCTGCTCTAAAAGAATCCCTCCCTGTCCTTCATTCTCATTAACAACTGTTTCCCAGGGCAGACCTCAGTTAGGGTCTGGGAAGAAAGCAGTAGTAAAATAAGCACAAATAGACTGCATATGCTTTCTTTTATCTTTTTTCATTTACTCGTTAGCTTTTATTTTGTTTTCTTTGTCATGGTAGGGATTGAACTCAGTCCTTTGCATGCTGAATAGGTGCTTTAGCACTGTGCTATATAGGCAACCTCAGGTGAGCTTTCTAATGAGGTTAGTACATTTATATTTTCTGGGGTATTTCTGTCTGAAAACACTAGTAGGTTATACTGGACTGCATGGGGTGGGTCTCAAAAAATATACACCCACACCTTAACTCCCAGAACACGTGAATGCAGCTTTATTTAGAAATGGGTTTTCGAAGATATAATTAACTTAAGGATCTTAAGATGAAATTATTCATGTGAACCCTAAAACCAATAGCAGGCGATAAGAGCACTCTTTGGAACTGAGGCAGGATCACAAGTTCAACTCCGGCCAGTGCGCCTTAGTGACTTAGTAAGACCCTGGTCACAAAATAAAAAATTAAGAAGGATCAGGATATAATTCAGTGGAAAGGTCATAGTTTCAATCTCCAGTACAAAATAGAAAGTGGGGGGAGAGTAGAAGGAAATATCACAGATGCAGAGGAGAAGGCCATATAAAGATGGAAGTGGGGGGGAGTGGAGCTGTGGAGCCGCTGCTGGGGGCATGAGCAGTCACCAAAAGCTGGAAGAGGGAAGAAAGCTGAGCACACAGAGCCTGGGGGAGCTTGGACCCTGTTAGTGCTTTGATGCTTGAGTTTGCATTCTGGCCTCCACAACTGTGAGACAATAAAAGTCCATATTTTTCGTTTGTTTGTTTTTTTGTGGAAGCAGGGATTGAACTCAGGCCCTTGCACTTGTGAGGCAAGCACTTATTCTACTGAGCTATCTCCCCAACCCCCAAAAGTCCATAATGTTAAGTCACAGTGTCTGAGAGGATTTGCTACTGCAGCTCCCTCTCCGAGTCACACATTTTTTGACTTAAAGCCCAGTGCTAGTGTCACACCCCTTGGATATCACTTCAGACAATCATGGCCAGAGGTGTCATCAAAGAAAAAGGTCCAGACTGAGAATAAATATGTTGAGCTCAAATCTCAGCTGTGTCACTGTCATTAGTGCATGGCTGGAAATAGTTTATTCCTTTAATCTTCAGCTTTCTCATTTATAAAATTTGCTCTGTCTGCCTCATAGGGTCAGTGTAAAACTCAGAACAATAGACTGGACAGGGCCGTAAGTCTACAAATTTGCATCTACCTGAAAAGGCGTTTCTAGATTCAGATAGGGTTCAGAATCTACTATTAAATCAGTTATGAGTTCTGTGATCTTGAGGAATGATTCTTCTCATCCATAAGAGGGATATAATGATATTATGATTGTGAGTCATAAATGAAATTGTAACTATGAATAGTCCAGACCTGGCCTAGAACTTGGTAGGCTTTCAATAAATAGTGATTGTAGTGACCAGTACCGATCATCTTTGCCTCTCTATTCCCAATGAGTAAGGTCAATTGTATATGTAAGTTAACCCAAGTCTCTCTTTAATATATGTACATATCTAGCTATCTTTGGAAGCGTTCAACTTTTCCAGTGGGAGGAAATCTAATAATATTGACTGCAAGGAAGCTGGAAATCCCCACATATCACTGGGCCCTTACTATTAGCAGCCCCTGGGAACAGCGTTAGGTGTTTGAAGTCCTAAGGAACCAGCACACCCTGCTTCTCCCTGGAATAATCCATCAGACCCATTGGGGTGCGAAAGACTCAGTGCCACTGGGAGAAACCCTCCCTGCCTATAGCCAGTGGCTTCTGAATTGTGCCTCAGGGTCATGTGGAAGGCAAGTGAAAAGCTTATTTCTTTGGAAGGCACAGCAGAGATTCTGAACTAGAAATTCTATGCGGTGAACTAAAACAAACAGCTTGTCTGCAGACCACACTGAGAAATGCTGCTCTAAGTCAGCAATGAAAACCTGTGTTCAGGGCTCATCTTTCCTCCCCAGAGAGCAACCCCAAGTCCTGCGATTTGGAGCAAGGTTTCAGGAGTTCTCTGAAATGTGAACCACATATACCTCTGTTTGAAAGCCACTTATAAGGATGTATGGAGAGGAGGTAGAGAGAGTCAGACTGCTTTTGCACCACTGTTCGGCGTTTAGCTCAGATGAGCTTATCAAATACCTTGGTCCTCGTTGTGAACTAGAGAAACTCATTGACCTCAGAGTTGGAGCTGGCATCTTCCACTTCATAGATGAAACATAGTGATGGGCAAAGGGAAGAGGAGCTGCAGCAAAAGGATGGAGGGTTGTAGGGACAGTTTTCTCTATAGCACTTTGCAATTCACCCTGGCAGCAATCTGGAGGGAGACAGAAGGCAGTGCCTAGCAGGAAAGCAAAGGAACCACCAATCCATTTAATTAGCCTATTGGATCCCTCTGGGCCTGCAAAGGGGCTCCCCTGGCCATCAAGGTCAAGCTGTGAAGAACCCTTATCTATGGAACTTGGTACAAAACAAAAGAAATCTCATTTTCTCTCAAATTTAATTTTACCCCGTGCTCTGAGAGTATGATCCTATCAGGCCCCGAGTGTAATAGCCCAGTTGGAGTGGATCAGATTGGATTTTTGATAGCACCCATGAGCTCTCACGTGGCAGGCATATCCAGCCCCAGCTGTCTGCCACGCGCAGGGCCTCTAAGAATGAAGCTGGTCTGTCTCTTCTGCACCTCCTCCAGCAAGTGACCTCGTCATCCCTTTGCTTTAGCGGATGGTCAGCAGGACCAAAGGACTGGAAATGTCTCACAGATCTGGGCTAAAATGCTTCTATTACCACTTCCTGAGGGAAATGGAGTGGTACTAAACGAGCCACTAGAAAGGACATCAGCCTGCCAGCCCTCAAGCCAGGCTCCCAGAAGGGGCTAGAATATGAGGCTGAGATAGTTCACTGTGACTCCTGAGTAATCACTCGTAAACACAAGAAAAGCAGACATGTGGAGGGGAGGAGTGCAGGGGCTGAAAGGTAGAGAATGGTCAGTGCCATGTGTGGTGCTGTAGACATGGGCATGGGCAACTGTGGGGACAGACGGGACTGGCTTATGGTAGCCACCAGCCTTGGCCTTGGCACTGGGGATCAGAGGTATAGTTGGGGGCCTGCAAAGAACAGAAGACTGGCTGCCTCACTGACCTGACAGCTGGCCCTGAGAAACCAAAAGTCAACACTTCTGTTAAAGACTAAAGCTGAGCTGGGGAAGGCGGCATCAGATTCAAGCCTTAGCATTCTTAGAAACTGAGGTGAGAAGATTGGAAGTTGGGGACAGCCTGGGCAACTTAGTAACTTAGCACGACTATCTCAAAATTACAATTAAAAAGTTATTGGAGAAAGAGCTCAGTGTAAACACCTTGGTTTTAAGCCCCAGTAATGAAAAAAAAAAAAAAAAAAAAAAAAAAAAAAAAAAAGCCAAAGTTGTGATCAGGAGGCCAAGGATTTTTATAAGGGAGAAATAAGGTTGCGGGGAAGACCCACTGATTATGAAAAGAAGTTTGAGGTGCTTGGAGATCGCTTTTTCTTCAGTGATTTTTAAAGAGTGAGTCAAGCAGGCACAATTGTTGGTAGGTAAGTGAGGAGAAACTGTACGTAATACCTATGGAAAATAAAAAGCAGTAATAACCAAGGTATGACTATTGTGTAAGTTATTATCAGCTCTTAGGCTGAACCTGAGACTTACACTAATCCTTATATAGGGATTTTCTGGTGTGACCTCCTGGTCAGGGTACCCTAAGGGCACACAGAGCTCCCCAGGGCCTGGAAGAGTCCTGTTACCCCTGTCCAAGTTATTCCCTGTCCAGGGAATAAGGCCTGTCACTTGGAAGACTCTAAGGACTCCATGGCTCAGAAAAAAATGGGGGTGGGGGTTGGGGGGACAGGGAGTTGGTTGGATGCCCTGCTGTCCCAGGACAGATCTGAAGAGTATGAAGCTCCTATGCAGCTAGAGAGAGAAGAGCTTTTACTTTGGATCTGCAGAAAAGAGCTGCTGGTCTTATCACTAGAAACTACGGACCAATAAAGCCTTTGAATAGAAATGTTCTTGAAATTGTGATTTAGTGAGGAAGTGTCTATGAGTAGCAAAGGATGAGATGAAAATAACTGTGCCATTTGCTATTTGATCTTAATAACAGCAATGAGAATTTCTTCCTTCCTTCCTTTCTTTCTTTCTTTCTTTCTTTCTTTCTTTCTTTCTTTCTTTCTTTCTTTCTTTCTTTCTTTCTTTTTTTGGTGACTGGCTCAGCCCACCTTGGGGGCAAGGCTAGCACAGCATGTGGTGATGTGGTGATGTGCTGGGGACCAAACCTCAGTCCCTATGCACTTGCCTAAGCTTGCCTAGGCAGGTGCTTTAGACCACTGAGCTATCTTGCTGGCCCTAAGCAATGAGAATTTCTTAATTAGTCACCATGTAGCAGGCGTGGGCTGAGGCACTGGACGCATATACTCTACTCTGTGGCCCTATAGCAACCTGAGAGGATTCAGGATGAGACTTAGTTCTCATGTTGTCCCCTCCCCTTTCTCTCTTTCATCTTAGCAAATAGGAGGATTTGGCAGATTAGGAGGGTTTTGGCCTCTGTTTCAAATATACCATGTCAGGAGTTTAGGGGAATCTTTCCTACCACGATACTTAGCTTCACTGTCAGGTCTTCCTTTAATGAATGAAACACAACCTTTTATGCTGTCAGAGGTATTTCACACAAAATTATTTGCAAGGTAAGCTGGGAAGCTCATGGACAACCAACTGAACTCTCCCCCAAACAAAGGGGCCAGCGTAGGTGTAGCCCCCAAATGGTCCACTGACACCAGACAGTTCTTGTCTGGCTCTGCTGGAGAGACAGAATAGTGGGAAGCAGATTAATTTAATTAATTTCTACTGCATCCAGTTCACAGAAATTTAAAAGATTATTTCTAAGACTGGAAATGTACTTTCAAATATTGATGGTGCAATTTTTGTGGAATATGACATTGGATGTTCTAATGAAATAAAAATTCACACGGATGATCAACAAACCTTTATTATAAGGGTTTATTGCTAAAATCTATGTGTGTGCATGTAGATTTTTACACATATTCATATATATGAAATACATGTAGAGAAAGATCTCTTCTGCCATTATTTGTTAAGAGTGAAAAAACTAGAAACAATATGGATTCTTATGATTCAGCAAGTGGGTGACTACATTTTGACACATCTTTACAATGGAATGTTCTGTGGTTATTTTAAAATTAGCTGCACTGGGGCTGGGGAGATAGCTCCGTGGCACAAGTACCTGCCTGGCATGTGCAAGGTTGTGAGTTCAAACCCCAGTCCTACAAAATAAATAAATAAATAAATAAATAAATAAATAAATAAATAAATAGATTTAGTTGCACCTATAGATTGGCCAGGTGGGGAACAAAAGATGGGGTAGCATGTGGGAAATAATCTCACTTGCCAAGTCAAACAATAAAATGTGTGAGTGTGTGAGTGTGAGTTTGTGTGTTTGTGTGTTTGTGAGCACAGTGCACATGGAGAGCCATGAAAGGACACACATGCCAGTTCTAAACACTGGTTCTCTCAGATGAGTAAAAGTAGAGGGGCCAGGTGGATATTAGCTCTTTCTTTATCTATCTCTTCACTCTGTTATGTATTATCAAACTCATATCTTGCTTTTTGTTTTAAATGAAACTTAAAAATCTTAAGTTTAGAGTCAGCCAGATAACTCAGTGGACTAAAGCACCTGTTTAGGCTGTGAGCAGCGGCTGAGCTTAGATCTCCAGTGTGCTACGCCAGTCCCACCCCCAGAACATGCTGAGACTGCGATTGAGATGAGCGAGGTTGCACGCACCTATAATCCCAGTGCTTGGGAGGCTGAAAACAGGAGAATCACTATGAGTCTGATCTACGCAGTGAGACCCTGGGGACCCTGCAGACCTTGTAGCAAACACAAAGTAAAATAAATGAAATAAAATTTAAAAAGCAACAGTCATGTATAGCCTCGAGGCCTAATATCAGCATGTGATCTCTCCAGAACATGGTCTGTGTTAAAGGGAACAAGGATAGGCTGAGGTCTGTACCACTAAAGCCCTCTGAAGGGTGTCCCACAAAGGGATGCATATTAGCTGGGTGGATGATCGCAGCCAGTATCTCTGAGGGCAGCATCTCCACTTTTGGGTAGAACGGCCTGTTTAATGAGCGAGTCCTACAGCTTTATTATCTCCTGAGCTGTTCCACTTGGTAGAAACTTCAACAAAGCAAAAGCTGCATGGCAAAATATTTAGAAAATCTATGACCATGGGTGCTGTGAGCAGAGCTGGCTTCTCTTGCTCCCAAGGCTCCCCAGCTAGTTGTTGCATGGGGTGCTGGGCATGATGAAGAGGACATCCACACTCCGCACGATTGCTAAGGTTAGCCCAGCTCCAGGGCAGACTCTTATTTCTTATTTTACCACCAGCTTAACTTATTTCACTTACCCAGATTGATAGAAAAGCCAAACAGCAAAACTATCTGAGATCTAAAAATGCTGCATAGACTTGGTAATTCTTTATATTGGCCAACTACCTGTTTAAAAAAGTTTCCATATAGAAAATAGATGTAACATTGACCTTAGCTTTTATCAAATTCCTTTTTAGCACTCCATTCCTTATCTTACTTAGTCCCAAGAAAGGTTGTGCGAGATCTTTTTGCAACCACATCACATGTGACAAAAAGTGAGTCCAGAAATCTGTGAACTTTTCACTGCCATGGCACATGGCACAGCTAGAATTCAACCCCAAAGTACGAGGTATTCATCACAACTCCAAAGCTTCTAGTGTTAACTGGGGATGGTACTCACTTATCATATAAGGTTCTGGTGCTCCCCTAAGGGGAGCAAATAGTCTTTGGTGTGGCTCTTGTCTATCTGTGGTTCTTTAGAGGATCAAGTTCATATCACTCCCAACAAATCTCTCCTGGCTTTCACACAAGCCATCACCCCTGTGAAGACAGCTACCTCCTCTGCTTTATGATAATTTAAGATTCATCTCAAGACATGGTTCAACTCTCCAACCTGAGTTAGACACACCCTCTGTCTACTTTGAGCTATAATTTATGTGTCTGATAAATTCCACTTGTCCACTATAATGTTGAGAAAAAATATCCTATATCGATTTGTTTCTTCCATAGAGGCTATTTGACATATTTATAAAATAAATATAAATGAATACTCCCTACTCAGGTCTTCTTTTACAGTGAAATTAGAATTACTTCTGATGGGTGGATGTAAGATGGTAAAATGATGAGAAACCAGAAAATACAGATCCCCAGAGCAGATTCATGCCAGCTAAGAGGTGACTCTAGACCCTAGTATCTCACACTAAGGGGACGTAGGGAGCTTGCAGGTTTCTAGCATGTTAGAGCCCCACTGAGATGCTGAGCTTGAAAGAGTGGACAAGGGCTGAGGATCCACAAGGTGAGCTTTCCACCCTGTTCCCACTCAGGTGTGATGTAAGCTCTATTCTTTAAGGTGAGGTCCAGCCTTGGTCCAGTGAGGACTGGACAGAACCATCACAGCTGGAAGTGGGCAGACTCAGCTTGCCATGAGTGTAGCTGGGCCTGCCTGAAACATCTGAAGATCAGGGCACATTTCTGGGTTTTTTCTCCATTTTTAGATGTAGGCTGCATCTAAAATAGATGCTTTAGTGGCCATGTCTGATATTCAATAGGTGCTCAGAAAATCTTGGTTAAGAGAATATGGCTCAGTGCTAGCAAATGCAAGCATATGCTTAGGTCCAATTCCCAGTATCTGAAAATCCTTTTTCTTATGAAGTAAATGAATCAATCAATAAATGAAGAAGAAGATGGAGAGTAAAGAAATGCAAATATATATACATCCAAAAGCTAAAATCTGCTCTTCTTAGAGACTTACTACCTGTCTTTATCAATACCAGTTCCATAACTCATTTCTAGGCCTGGTTTAAATCCACATCCAAACTCCTCAGTCCACTTGACCTGTAATTACTGCCTGTGGCACTCTTGGTATTACTCACACTTCAGTGGGCTTATGGCTTGTTTCTTCAAGCCATAAGAGGCTATGTACCTGTGTTACAGTTCTCGTGAAGGATTATCTCTGCTCCTAAGAAGATGCATGGACCACATGCATCCTTGCAGGCCAAGACAGTCTTACATTCTCCTGCTTTTCCTGTCCCTAGAACGCAGAACTAGGGTGAGCCAGCACACTGTCAGTCTGCTTCCTAATTCAAGGAAGAAAGAAGGAAGATTAAAATGGTGGACAAGTGGTAGGAGAGAAGGAAAGAAGAGCTTTGATGGAAAAGGAAAAAAAAACACATTTTGTACAATCTAGCTTTTATTAAAATCAAAATAGAAATGGTTTTCAAGATAGCTTATGTAATTACAATTAATTAAATATTCTGATACCTAAATTATTTAATTATCAAACTTCTCTCAGCCTCAAAGTTGATTGAATCACAAAAGCCATAAAAATTAGGGAAATGGACCATTGACCTCTGAGTACATTCCATATTATAAGTGAACTCAGGGAAATGGGGTTGGGGAGTAAAGCAATGCTTTCTTCTTCCCTAATCTGCTGGAGTCTTTGTCTTAGCAGGAAGGAAAGGGTAAGAGAAGAGCAAGCACTGGAAAAATGCACCTGAACTAATGTTCTACCAACCAGAAGTGGCTCTGGCTACAGAATGAAAAAGGTTGTGTATTCAGGAGCCAGACAAACCCAAGTTCAGCCTAGCACTAGCAGCAGCAACTGGCTGGGTGAGCCATCCTGCCTTTATTACATTCATTGAGCTGGATAACAATGACAACAATGACAATAAGGGATCAGAGAGATAGCTTAGTAGAATAAGCGCTTTCCTGGCAAGTGCAAGATCCTGAGTTCTATCACTAGTACTGGAAAAAAAATTAATAATAATATCACCTCCCACACACCCACACATACATATACACATACACAGACACAGAGGCCACTACTCAAGTGAAGTAAGCTAACATATGATGCCCTGAAGGGCCCCCAGTCATCTACTGATTGCCAGTTCTCTACTTTGATTTTGAGCACTACTTGCTATTTATATTGAGGTGGCTGGAGGCAGAGGCTATGTACCAGTGTTACAGTTCTCGTGAAGGATTATCTCTGCTCCTAAGAAGATACTGTTGCGGATGCTGAGGAGACATGTGCTCTTTTATCACCGGCTCTGCCTCCTTCCCTCCACTCCCTCCAACCAGTCACACAACATCTCTTATCCTGGTTCCCCGTCAGCCTGCCCTCTGTCTCATCATGGGTCTCTCTGCCTTGTGTGTGAAGCCATCTGTTCTGCTGATGGGCTTTCATCTTCTTTCATGTTTTATTTTCTTCGCTAAATGATTGTCTGACTGTCTCAGCTAAGTGGTTTATCTCAATAACCCGAGTGTGTGAGGAAAGTGAAATCTAGCAGAGGTGATGTAAGTCAGTGGAAATGAAAATGTAGGTGTCACTTGGGACTTGACAAAAGGGGACGCGCAACAGGACACACAGGGTTGAAATATTGGAATTGGAAGGGTCCTAACAATGTAGCCTTTAGTGTCACCACCCTGTTATGGCACAGAAAGTGAGGCACAGGAATGGAAGGGAGTTCCTACTTCTACAGCCCCAGAGATCAGTCCTGATATTTTATCCCTGATTAACGACCTTTTTATGAAAAACTACTGTTTTTGTAGAAAGTATAATTTATCTGGTGCTGCTTATATTAACACCCCCAAGAGAAATATATAGAACTTTAAAAGAGGTTGTCATGCTCTCACATCATATGGGATCGGCCACTGTTCACTACCCAGTCTCTCCTCTGCTTTTTTTTTTTTTTTTTTTTTTTTTTTTTTTTTTTTTTTTGTCTTTTTGAGACAGGGTCTTGCTACCCAGTTCAGGCTGGCCTTGAGCTCACTTTTGTAGCCCAGGCTGGTCTCAAATTCACATTGATCCTCCTGCCTTAGCCTCTCAAGTGCTTGGATTATAGGCGTACGCTGCCATGCTTGGCCTCTCCTCTGCTTTTTGTAGACATTAGTGAGACTGAGCGTGGGCATCAGGAGCTCTGGTTCCTTGTACAGTTATGAGATGGATCCCAGGAAGTAGGGTCTTCATCATCACTATGCCCATAACCCTGCAGTTAAGGCTCATCCTACAAGAAGCTGAGTCAGCACTTGAATTGGCCCCAGAGACCAGCCCTGACTTTGAGGTCTTGATTATACCTGTACATATCTGAAAGCCATTCAGCTGCAGCAGCCCAGACAATTTCATTTGGATTATGAGCACAACATACAGGCAAATAGACCTCAAGTTTTCCCCCTCAAGCTCTCCCCCAAGGTGAGAAACTCTTCAGTTGGGATTTTTTTCTTGGCTTTATTTACATTTGCCTGCAGCTCCAGTCAGATAATTCCAATATTCAGCAAGAATGAGTTTTCTTATCATGACTCCAGGTCTACATTTGTACAACATGTTTTATCAGGTACTTGGCAGGAGATAGGGAACGTCAAAGAAGTAATTCTCTTAGATTGTACCAATTTAGAATTTTTAATAGAAGTTTTCCCCCAGTACAGTGGCACCAATACAGAGGACACAGCTGAGACACAGAGTTAACTCAGTGAAACATACATTTACAATTCAATCTGGGCCTGATTAGCTACAGAGGTCCTCAGCAGTCAGGCTAGTGTCCACACCCCTGTGTGATGCTGTGTTCCGCAGAGATGCTCAGTCGAAAGAAGATCAGATTCATTTCAGCCTGTTGCCATCCGTAGAAGCCCGCAGATTAATGAGAAGAGAGTTAGCATTATCTGTATTTGTATTCCTGAGTGTTATTCTAGATATGCAAAATATCAACTCCAATCCAAGAGAATTTGTGTACCTTCACTCAGAAATTATGCATGTTTAGTGTATGTTTGTTTGTTTGTTTGGTACAGGGTCTCGCTATGCAGCTCAGTCTCAGAGTGATCCTCCTGTGTCAGCCTCCCCAGTGCTGAGATTACAAACATGTGCCACCAGGCCCAGTTTTGGGGCTAGCTCAGTGTACCCAGGTTTCTGGGACTAGCATGACTTGTGGTACCGGGACTCAAACTTAGATCCTTGTGCTTAGCAGGCAGGTGCTTATACCACTGAGCTCTCTCCCTAGCCCCTACATGTCCAGCTTTAAGAGCAATTAATTACATGTTACTGCCCTAGAGTCACTGATTTAGGCTGTCAGGCCACATAATGATACAATGGGTCAATCCCACCCTTCAGTTCCTCTCTATCCAGGCTCCCAAAATGGATCAACTGTTCCCTTCACCTCATGGTTCATCCTTATGCTAACTCCCAGATTAATTTCCCATTAGTCCAGAGAAGAAAAATACTATCTAAAAGGCCTCACCTACCACAATTGGTGTTACCTTGTAAAACTTAGATATAGGTAGCCAGAATTAGCTACTACCTCCTCTGCTGTCACAATCAGGATGCAGAATTACTGGGGTAGTCACATGAAAATAATAGGAATGGTGATGAAAATAATAGGAATGGTGATGAAAATAATAGTAAATACTCACTTATGGCTTATTATGCTTGAAGTACACAGATGCTCTTTGCACACTTACAAGCACACATAAGCTCACCCACTGAGCCCATTCCTGCCATTTTCCCAGGCTCCAAGCCCCACAAATGTCCCTTTGGTTCTTTGAGGACTGCCTGGTTTCTTTGCTTTTCTTTCTTTCTCCTCTGTGACTAAAGAGCTGTCAAGGAACCCCATTTTGGAGACCAGAATAAGTCACTTACAGACAGAATTCCCAAATAATGCCAATATTTTCTTTTGCTTGATTTCTGAAACACCTCTGTGTTGAATTCCTGCAGGAGCCTGGCTCCTTGCCCTTTGGATTCTGCCCTGTATGTCTTTGGCTGGAATGGTCCTTCAGAGCTCAGATCTCACACCCAACAAACCCACACTTGCCTGATTGTAGGTCCAAAGCCATGTCTTTACTTCAACCTGAAGCCAGAGTCTTAAAAAATGGGGACACAATATCAGACGGTCTACCAGCAAGTTCCTTCTGCTGGCTCCACCACTCACCCACACTGGGTGTGATTTAAAAGCAACTCAATTTAAACCAGTAATGAATACTGTGATGATGCAGTTCCATCACAGATGTGATTTGATTCTGAACACTTGCAAGAAAGAATAGACTTGGTCCATATGGATCTGCTATTTAAGAAAATAAGAGGCAATGAAAGATGGCTAGAAAATCAAGACAGTGCTCTGGGCCTGTCATTTGCTTATTTTTGTTGCTCTCCAGCATCCTGAGTTCTAATGGCCCTTGATAAATGGCAGGCTGGAATATGATTATGGAGCAGATATTGTTATTACATGGCGCTGTTATCCACTGTGCAGCCATTACTGCCAACATCCAGGGATCTATAATAATGAAAGTGGAGATAACATGGGTAATTAAAATGTAAAGAGAATTCAATATCATTTTTAAAGCACTGGTTTCTCCCATACCTAATCTTACTTTATAACTCGCAAATACACAAACTCCATTGAGCTATACCTCTTCTTTCTACTCCTACTCATCCTATCATGAAGGCAGAGGAGACTGATGTATAAAATCATCCTAAGACAAAGAGTAACAGAAGAAGAGAATAGAGGTCCTGGGTACTCCTCAGCTTAACTGATTGTGCCTGGGTGATAAATAATGAGAGATATTGCATTTTCATTTTTATAATAGGCACATTGTAGAGACCAGCATAATTCAGGCATCATCTGATCAATGCCTGAATAATTAACTGTGGAGGAAACTTCCCTGTAGCTCCAAGACATCTTCCATTTAGGGGAAAGTGTCAAATCTAATGTCACCTGGGCTCCTTGTTGTCTAAAACTTGTCTAAGATGTGAGTTTGGATTAGATCTTTCTGATCAGATTTCTATTCATACATATGTCATGATTATCAGGTGTTGGTCTGCAGAGATGGAAATGCTGAATCTAATGTGAGGAAAATGAACACCAACCCCCCCTCCCCAAGGAGACAAGCTCCTTTGCCCTACCCCCATCTCTAATTCGATTTCCAGACTTCTTTATTACTTGTCCAGCTGTACCTGAACACCTAATTCTATCTCTGTGCTGAGGCACCATTCACACTCAGGTCCCAGAGAATCAGCTCCCATGAAACAGGGAGAACAGCCCTTCTGGGCATGTCTTTAAGGCCCTGGTGCTGAGCTCTACTCAGGATGAGGTAGAAATAGCTAGAGCAAAATTCTTTTTATGCAGCACCCTTTGGAAAAGACCCATCACAAATCTGCTCTCGCTCAACTCATCAAGAGAACAAATTGTTAAGATGTTTTCTCAGTGATTAATAATAATCAGAGCTGAGCATGCTGGCACATGCCTGTAATCCTGGCTATTTGAGGGGCTGAGGCAGGAGGACTGCAAGTTTAAGGTCAGCCTTGGCAGCTTAAAGAGATTCTGTCCCCAAATTTAAAAAACATAAAATAAAGGTGAGAAATATGGCTTAGTAGTAGAGTGCTTACCTGCCCCCACAACACCCCCCAAAACATCAAAGCAAGACACTAATTAATTGTGGCACTCTTGGGTAGGGGCCAAGGCCCCTCTCCTCCTCTGTGATTTACAGAAAATGTCCAGTCTTCCTCATGGGTCTCTCTTTCTCTCTCTCTCTCTCTCTCTCTCTCTCTCTCTCTCTCTCTCTCCTTTTATTCTCTTCTCTGTTTCCCCTCCTCCTCCCTCTCCAAGCATGTGTGCACTGTTGTATGCATGTGTATGTGCATGTGTGTGCATGTATGTGTGTGTATATTTCTCACTCCTTTATCAGGGCATCCCCACTTTGACCAAATAGGCTCTTGAGAACCTGTCCCAGGGCAAGTCTTACCCAAGAAATATTTATCAAAATGCTACTCTAGATCTCCACACCAGAACTATCAAAGGGGTACACAGGGCACTGGACCTAGAAAGTCCCAGGTCATATGGGCACATAAAACAGAGTGCTGGGTGAGGAGCAGATGAGGGAGCAGAGGCTCCAGTTGGTATTAAAATGCACTAATCGTCTTCCTCATTTCAGGAGATCGTACCCTGGACCATAAGAGACACTTGATCACCAAGTCCAAATTCTAGCAAACCACCCACACATACAGCTGAGTCATGTACTATAGCATAATTTAAGAAAACCGTGCCTAATTGCTGACACCTACAATATTTTTTCTGAATAGAAATATCAAAAATAATGTCATGAAAAGTTTTCTCATTTTGTTCTTTTCTGGGAGATGTATGGGGGATTACTGGGGATTGAACTCAGGACCTTGCCAGGCAAGTGCTTATTGCCACTGAGCTATCTCCCCAGCCCCTCTTATTTTGTTCTTAAACCCTTATTCTTTGCTATCAGAATAGTATTTTTTCAGTGGAATATTCTATTCACGTTATTCAGATCAGATCTCCTGGGATCATTCATGACTTCTTTTTCCTGACATCTGCATCTAATCAGCAAGTGCTGCCAACGCTATCTTCAAAATATACTGAGAATGCAACCCTTCCTCCACCAGTGCTGCCCGGTCTGCCGTTCAAGCCACCAGCAGCTCCTGGGCGTCCTTGCCACTGCCTTTGCCTTACTATAAGCAACCGTCTATCATTTATTCTCTACTCAGCAGCCAAACTGATTCCTTCACATTCCAGGTCAGATCATGGCGCTGCTCAACTCAGAACTACTGGTAGCTTTTCAGCTCATAGCAAGAAAAGACAAGGACAGAGCACAGACCTATTGGACCACCGCTGTTCTTGACTCAGGTGACACTCGAACCTTGTCTGTGACTTCTGGCACAATCCACACCAGCTCTTTGAGATAGTCACACCGTTCCCCTTTTCACTCCAGTGCAAATTCTTTCAATCAGAGTTCCCATAGCCATTTGAACCAATTCCATGTTGCCCTTGCCTTACATGTTTTTTTTTTTTTTCTCCACAAAACCTGAGATGAACACAGCTCAGTTAGCACAGGGATTTTTCCACTTCACTTTCCTGCTCTATCCCCTATGGCTACAACAGTGACTAGTAGACCACATACACAGCAAATATTTGCTGACGGAATGAGTAAAATGCATTTAAATAAAGCTTCTTGTCCTAGTTTTTTAAGGAATCTCCACACTGATCTAGAAATCCTATTCAATCCAGTTATGTCCCTAGTGGGAATTTTCCCAAAAGAACTGAAAACATCATATCCTAGTGATATTTGTTCACCTATGTTCATAGCAGTACAATTTGGCATAGACAAATCTTGGAAACAACCAGAATGCCCATCATCTGAAGAAAAAGATGTGGTGTTTTTATCCAATGGAACTCAGCTATAAAGAATAATAAACTCAAAGCCTTCATATATAAGTGGATGCAACTTGAAGATATACACATTAGTGAAATAAACCAGATCCATGTGTGTAAATGTTATATAGTCTCACTAGTATAAGAACTCAAAAGAAGAAAGAAAAATGGAAAGGTATGGAAATGGAAATGGAAATGGAAAGGTTCCACAGTTAAATGGAAAATGAGAACTTAAGGATTAAACAAAGAAGAGAGAGCAGGGACAAAAGTTAGGAAACATGGCAGGGGCAAAACCATACTTTTATATGCACAAGGTGGTTAAGACACTGGTCCTAAGAATCTCCAACAGGTTTTTGAAACTAGCAATTAACTGGTACAATTCTCACCCTGACTAACTATATATGCTGATATATGTGAACTAAGCAACTACACTGAGGACAGCAATGTGTAATACCAAAACCATGTTGGAATACCTATCATTCTGGTCTTCTAAATGTGTACTGCTTCTAATGTCATATCAATTATTGTTATACTCTCTCTCTCAGGTTAATGTTTTTTTTAAAAAAATAAAAAGTAATAAAAGAGAATAAGAGGCAAGAAAAAGATGCCATTGGATTAACCTGCTACTATTTTGTATATGTTTAGATTTCTAAATTTCTGTGGAACAATGTGTAATTGTTTTTTATCACACTTGTCTTAGATACTCTTCTCCTGTTGCTGGGACAAATACCCAACACCTAAAATGAAGGAAGAAAAGGTTTATTTAGCTTACAGTGACTGGAAGTTTCAGTCCATACTTGGCTGGTTCCAAGGCAGACTGACACATGGCAGAGAGCAGCAGTTCATGGCAGCAGGACAGTAACAAAATGGTGACAGAGGCAACCAACCAATCCAGGCAGCAGAGCAACAACCTAAGTCTGTCTCTCTGTCTCTTTATGTTACATTCAGGCTGTCTGCCTCAGCTTGTCTGCCTCAGGCCACACTCATAATACCAGCAGTACTCAGACCCATAATCCCATCAGTACTAAAATACATAATCCCAGTGGATCATGAGTCAAGTCTCAAACTCTACAAGTGCCTGCCCCATGATTGCATGAGGCTTTGGGGGAACAACTAGACATAAACCACAACAACACTCTATAGAGATTTTTCATAATATCAATGATTGATGGAGAATATCTAAGGCATTTGATATTCAGAAACATAGTGATGTTAAGCTCAAGTGTCTATGTTATAGGGTAATAATGTCACTAACCTCTTCTGGAGGGTTAACAACTTAAGTTTGCAGACCAAAAAATTAGAGAAAAAGAAGGACTACAAGGATAGCCATTTTGTCCCTAGCCCTTCAAGGTCAGTGAGGACTCAGGACAGAACAGAACCTATACTGTAGTATCCTATAACTCAGTGGTGCATCAAATTTTCTGTTCAAGGAGATTATGGGGCCACAGAGGAAAGGGATCTGTGATGTATAGTGTGCCCAAGGAGAGTCACCTAGAGAGAAAACATTCTCTCAAGCTTTCACAGGGAGCAAATTGTTCAAGCAATGGCCATGACTCATCCAGATGGCTGACACTGACAAAAGATCTACAAAACACTGTACATGGTTTCAGAGTAAATGCTGAAGGGATTTGACTGACCTTGTCCAATACAAAAATTACATTTTTTGTTACTTAGTTCTTGCTTTAACTTGATCTTAACCATCCAGCAGAAAAGTCTAACCATGAGGTAAAAAAGTAAAGCCATATTAATATGTTGAGCTGTAAAAGGTTTCAAGCCAACAGCTTCCGACATTGCCAGTTCTGTTGATAACCTACTACTTTTATGGACTATTGGACTATATATACAGCTACTTTCTCTTAGTTCAAAGAGAAGAAAGATTTGTACTAATAGTGTTTAGAAAAGTATCATGTCTGCATCTTGTACTCTGAACAACTGCTGTGAAGACAACAGTATGCTAATTATTGTAACTGTCCTACTAACGTGTTTTGAAACTGTCTCATTGTTATTTCTTCCTCATTAAAATTAATAAAAAAAATTTTTAAAAGCTTATTACATGTTTGAAAGTTGACATGGGTAAATAGATAATTCCAGGGATAAGGGTTTTAAAGGGACAGACTGACAGTTTTATCCCTTATGCCTTAATTTATCTTATGATCAGTAAAGATTTGGAGATGGACTCGAAGTTTCCCAGCCCTTGAACTTCCTTCTTCCCTTTCTTGTACACAGCGTAGGTGCACCACGCAAATGTGAGTGCCCTCTCCTGGCATATTCTCTATGCACTCTAGTAACAATAAGCCCTTAAATATCTGGACATCTGCTTGGGAGAGAGAGTTTAGGGGGGACTTTATGGTTAATCTGGGTGCTGGCACCATTGTCCCTAGCACAACACCAGCCAGAGATTCTTAGCAGATGTTTTACTGAAAGCCTTTCTATCCATATAGTTGAGAACTCTCCTTCTAAAAGCTTGCTTTTCCCTGCTTCCTCCAAACCACTTTATTAAACGCTCATATTTAGTGGCCTTTACTATGTGGAAGGACTCGTGTTGAGGTTTCTGCCATCCTCTTTTAGTCTTCCTAAATTCTCTGGGCATCTTGCATCGTAAAGCATGTCCTTGTCTATGCAAGTTAAAGCTCTCTGATATCTTGTTGAGGCCCAGGGCTAACACTTAATCACTCCTTTCACCTCCTTAACAGTATGTTACAATTTATGATGTATATATTTGTTTATATTTAACAGTGAAATGATAAGGGTTAAATTAACAGAAAGTACCTGGAAAAAAAAGATAGATTAACTTTCTCTCATGCCTTACCACACAGAGTGATCATGGGAGAGTAGAACTGGCCTAGGTGGAGTTGGAAAAAGCATGATAAACCTAGTTTGATGTTGAACTTCTACATTATACTATTTTCTAACTTATATATGCTCTTATTTAAATTTCTGTTGCATGTATTCATGTACTGATATCTCACCCTGAGAGTCAAAGGACTTAAAAGAACAGATGAAGAGACATACTACAGGTACAGAGCAAAGGAAAAATTGTGAAATATGTTAAAAATGAGCCTAATGAAAATAAAGTAAGAACAGATATTTCTGAAAGTGAGGCTAATAAACAAATTCATGCTTTAAGTCTTACATAGTAGCAAGCAGCCAACTATAAGTTCAGTTTTAAGTGTCTTAACACCCAACAAGGATGGGAGGCAGAGAGAGAGAGAGAGAGAGAGAGAGAGAGAGAGAGAGAGAGAGAGAGAGAGAGAGAGAGAGGAGACAAGCAGTGACAGAGAGACAGACAGGCAAGCGGATAGATGGACAGACAGACAGACACAAACAGAAAGACAAAGAAACTGAGAATGAATATAAGTTTTGTGATTTACATCACTCATAAAATAAAAATCAATATGTTGTCCAGGAGAAGTACCAGGTGAGAACACCAAAAAACTTCTCATCAGTATTCTGGAGGGGAGACCACTGTAGTGTAAGGCTTAACATACTAAACAGCAATTTCTATCACTCACTGTGGGGTGGAACAATAGCATAAAATGTCAGAAGAGCTAAGGAGCTTTTATCTCATGGGGAGGAGAAGGCTCCCCAGCTGCACAGTGATTCTCCTTATATATTTTGTCTTTCAAACTGGTACTTTAAAAAAAAATCTTTCCAAAGCCTGACAGTGAAATAAAAATATGCTTCACACTAAAGTGGCCTTTTGCTCATGAAGCCAGGTTACAAATGGTTTGCTGTAGGCTCTAGGACTGTGCCGAGAATCCTTCGTATTAAGCCAAGAATGAGGATTTGTTTCTCAGATTTCAACTGGAAAATCCTCACTCACCAGGTAAGGTAAAGAAATGAACTATCCAAGGTGCTGGAGTCTATCAGTGCAGGAAGAAAATGAAATTTTCATGCTCAATTCATTTCAGCTCGAGAGACATTTATTGAAAACCTAGTATATATTAAGTACCATTACGTTAATTCTGTAGAGTGTAATAAATCTCTGTCCTTGTTTATCATAATCAGAAGAGATTGGCAGCCAAATAATCCCAAGCCAGGACTATGTCAACTCCTAAGGATACTCTGCAATGAACAAAACGTGCCTCCAATGTACTCCAGGGGACCCCAGAGGAGAAGCGATGAACTAAATTTGAAGAATACCTCCATTACCACCTTGTGTTCAGGCAACAAAAGTGTGAGAAACGTGTTGCTTTTACACATGTACATCCATATGTGTGTTTGTGGTGAGAGCAATCAGTGTTACAAACCTAAAGAACACATGTGTGAGAACAGGAAAGCACAAACTAGGAACAACGTGGTGAATTATGGAAACAAGGTAAGAGGCAGGGATCAGCGACAAGTCATCTGGAGGTACAACACGTGGCAATTCCACTCTCATAAAAGGAGTGTGACATAAAATACTAAGCCATAGACACTACACAATTTGATTTAATTTTTTTTTTTTTTTGGTACCAGGTGGCACTCATACTGCTGAGATATAACCCTGGGCCATAAATTTTAAAATGATGATATGAAAAATATTTTCTTAAAAATCCAAATTTCAGTGAACTCTCATATATAACTTTAAAAAGACTCATATTACAAAACTTGTATATTTGTATGACCTAGAATTTTATATGTCTGTATATATTTAAATGAAAACTACATAGGATTTTAAAGAGGCAAGGCTCTGCAGTTATTAAAATAAAAAGGAAAGAAACAAAAAAAGCAGTGTGGATTTTTGTAAGCAATTGAGGGTCAGGGAAGTGGTTTAAGTGAGGGAAGGGTAGGACCATGTTCACATCTGTGCTACTCTTGTAGGGCTGAGGAGAAGGACTGAGTTTGGTAGCTAAGACGGAGCAGCAGAGAGTGAAGACTTGACACTGGCTAGGATGTTGTAATAGTCAATAAGAAGAGAGGACCTGCAATGGTACAATAATGATAGGAAAGTGGGGCCAGAGATGGCTTTGAGAATCCTGATGGAAACATGAACAGAACTTTGGAGTCCAATAGTGGGAGGTGAGAGAAGAGATTCTAAGATGGCTTTTGAATTTCTGAAAGGTGATAATGCACTAGGGGACTGGGAAAAACATGCAGGTACATATCCATAGCCTTCAGCAGAAAATGGGTCTCTTTGGGTATAAATGTCAGCCCCCCCATTCTCAGTGCCACCATCATTGTGATCTCTGGACTTAGGCTCCCTGCTCCCCCATGCTGTGATAGGAACTACACACACACACACACACACACACACACACACACACACTCCATTAGCCTCTAGTTTGAAGATAACACTATTGAGTGAGAAGTACTTAAAAGTGAGAATCAGAGATTCTTGACTTCTTCTCTCTGATTAACAATGATGTGTTTTTCTATGAATCACCCATTCTCTGAATCTCTATCTTCTTTTATACATAAAACATGTTTGACAAGGCTGCATGTCCACTGCCAGAGTTAGCATTAGAACCAAATATGGTTTCAATTTGGAAACACTTTTAAGTGCAAATACAACGTAAAGGCAAGACACTTTTGTTTATTATTATTATTATTATTATTATTATTATTATTATTATTATTGTCTTTTGAAGGGGAAACAAGAAAAGGGTAGTAATAGAAGAATTGAGAAATTCTAAGGGCATTCTGCAAAGCCCAGAGAACTTTTTAATCATCTTTTTTTCCTCTTTTAATTTTCTTTCCAGTATGCAATGAAAATACATAGAAATATGACCATGGAAGTTATGCCAAATTCAATACTCATAATATCTATTCAATATTCAGCAATCCACATGCGATATTGCAGATGGTTGTGGGCTGTGATGGTCTGCTTCCAACAGTTCCAAGGGGGAAAACAAAATGTTATAAGACAACAGCCAGTCATTTGATGCATTCTGATTGTTTAAGGGATATGAAAGTCTGCAATCATGTGCAAATTAAAATATAATTATGCACACAGCCCAGGATTAAGTAACATTTCACAGATGCATGCTAAATTACTAAGCACTCTTCAAAATAAATTGTGATCATGATTTTCTATTTCTCAGAGAGTATTATTACTAAAACAGTCTAAATACATAGGTACACATTGCCTGAGAGTGTTAATAGTATATAAGACATTGTTACCAAAAATTAAAAAGTGTTGTAGCTTTTAAATATTCATGCTACAGCAAAGGGTTAGTAAACAATTTAGTTAAATGTGCATCAATAGACACATTTAACAACAGTGTATTATTCCTCCCTTGGCAGTGCATACTGTTTAGCTTGGAGGTAGGAGGCCTCAGTTTATTGCAGATATAGTCAGTGTCACCTCATCAAAGGCACAGATGCAACCAAGTATGCATTTCTCCATCCCTAGTGGTAGCTGCATTGGACCTTAGTTGGCCCAAATCATAGCTGTGGGAGAGAATATGCTGGTGTTGAACTTAGTGGTCTAACAAATGAAAGAGGAAGAGAGACAGCGCTATGTGAGGACATACATTGTAAAGTAGAATGTAGTTGATTCTTCACTGTTATCTGTCCTTAGCATTCCCTGCCCAATTCCACATAGTTAAGTAATTTCAAGGGAGAAGTGATTTCAATGGTAATGTCTGGAGGATACTGTGAATTATAGCCCTAAATCTGTCTTATTTTCCATGCAAGCCATTCCTTCCTCCAAAGCTCAACAATTCCTCACCTTGCTATCTTAAGTGAACATATAATAAATACAGGACTTATGCATCTTGCTAAAGGGCGATATAATTTGGCTCTGAAGCTCCCCCTTGCTTTTGGAGTTCCCAGTGGAACTAAGCTTTCACTGAGTAGGTTACATTTCTATGTTCTGTATCAGATGCCCTATTTGTTTACAGGAGGAGTGTATGTGAGAACCATTCTTCCTCTCACTTTATATTTATGAGTGAAATTTTATTCTTTATGTGATTTCAGCTTTTTTCTTCTCTCAGTATCTTGGGAATCAGTCATTGGTTAATGGTAAGTGAGCAAATCATCAAGTATTTATTGAGTGTTAATTGGTTGTAAAGCTCTGTGTTAAGTACAGCTGAAAGATTTTTCTGAAAGAAATTATTATTACAGACACTGGAACTGGCAACCAATACAGAAGTGCTCAGAACACTGGGTAGATAGCATGGACAGAGGAATCCAGGTACACAACCTATCCCCCTACATTGTGGGACTGGAAACCTGTGCAAAAGCACTTAGAACCCCAGGTAACTAGCTTGGCCAGAGAAATCCAGGTGCCTGGCACATCTCCTTATGTGAAGTGAAGCACCTGGAACCTGGCTACTGGTTTGGCGAGAAGAACACAGGGTAAAACCAATGTAATAAGGGGAAACATTTTTCATACAAACTCCCAATTTATGATGTGTTCTATTATATAAGTAGACTTTGCTCCTATAGTCTCAAATACAAAACCAATAATTACAAAAGCTTGTCAGTTTCTAAATTTTGCTTGATGTTATCATATTGCTAATTGTACTATTGTAGCTAGGCTATCATATCTGTTCTAACCACTTGTTCTCTCTTGGATAACAATATTGAAAAGCACTAGGATAGTAAACTTAACAAGCCCTATACCTAAAGATGGAAGACAGTGCCAAATGGAAACCAACATCCCACTCTCAATTAATTGAGAAGACAGGAACTCGGGACCGGCACAAACTAAGAATCTCCAATGCATAGAAGATATCCCTAAAGAACAAATTGTTTATAGAATGACCTTGATAGTAATTGTACCTATTTCCAAAATTTGCAACAATTATTACAAAAATCAAAATGAAGAGATTCTTCTGCAATATATTATACATCAAAATGAAGGAACAAAATGTAATTGCAGACCCTCAGCCCATCCAGAAGAAGTCCAGGAGACATTAGTGTAGAAGAAATTGAAATTAACACACGTGAAATCTCTGAAATGATAGCAGCTGAAGTAAAGAAACAAC